>JAZHYW010023104.1:20000-95014 GCA_037355805.1 Ixodes ricinus | reverse complement strand
GTTCTGTTATCAACATGAATTTCGCATTAAAAATATAAAATTTCGCATTTAAAAATCTAGGTTTCCAATAGGAAGTGTATTTTACTCTAATGTTTTACAATATTATACTTTGATATTTCTAACGTAGTATAGATTATGTAGCGCATAGGGTTTAGGCTTCAGGCCCCTCCAATCATGGCACCGGCAGAAATGGTCTGAAAACCCGCTTTCGGCAGTTGCGATTTTATAGTGTTTTGACATTTGGAATTGCAAACTTGTTATTATACGCCTAACGACATTCATGTCTTTTATATGAGTATTTATTCAACGTCTCTTAGATTGTTATAATAAAGAATAAAATATACAGCTATAACCCATAAACCCACCATCAGCGTTTGCTCTTTTTTAACACATTTAGAGGCTTAAAACTCAAAACTAGTGCATTAACCTCTAACAGAATGTATTCTGGCTACAAAAAATGTGTAAAAAACAAAACGCAAAAAAACTTTAAGAAAACTTTTTTTACAGCATGCTGAAATTGAACAAAAAGTGAAAACCTGCTCCGTTTCATTATTTATTTCTCAGTACTCGTACGTGATTAAGACACAAACTTTATATAATCTGAAAAGCAATGAAAGGTTCTACACGTAGTATTATTTTAAGAACAAAACTAAACATAGTCGACTAAAAAAATAATCCGCAGTTTAGGTCACAGTTGATCGCGGAGGCATGTTTGGGGATTTTTACAAAGATTGTATCGACGAATATTAAATAGTAGATGGAATGTCGTTTTACCGACTTGCATATATATCACAATAAAAAAATATAGAAGCTCATTTTTGAATACTTTGAGATTGAGAGTGGTTCAAAAACGTCACACACGACAATCGTCAAATCCCACCATCGGCATTTGCTCTTTTTTAGCATATTTAGAGGCTTAAACCTCAAAGCCAAGGCAAATACCTCTAACGGAAAGTATTCTGGCTAAAAGAAGGGTGTCAAAAGACAAAACGCGCGAAAAGAAAAAAATTAAAAATGTTTTTTTTTATACAGCGTGCTGAAGTTGAACGAAAAGTGAAAACCCTCTCTGTTTCATAATTTATTTCTCGTTACTCGCACATAATAAAAACACAAACTTTCCTGAATATAAAAGGCAATAAAAGGTTCTACAGGTGGCATTATTTTAAAAGCAATACTAAACATAGTCGACTCAAAATAAAATCCGCAATTTAGGTCACAGTTGTTCGCGGAGGCATGTTTGGGGATTTTTACAAAAATTGGAGCGACGAATAATAAATATCAGTTATAAAGTCGTCTTACCTACTTGCCTATATATCACACTAAAAAATATAGATGCTCTCTTTTGAATACTTTGAGATTGATAGTGATTCAAAAACGCCACACACGACAATCTTCAAAACCTCGTAGTTCTTTCCCGCTTCTTTGAGAATTTTTTTCTCAGGAACTAATCATGTCAGGACATTAAAATAAAAAGGATTGTTCTTCTTGGGACATTCTTCACAAAGTATAAAAATTTGAAGCAAAATAAAAAATACGACTGCCACTCGTTGCCTGAATCCAAATGAACCGCCCATATGTATATATATATACTGGGTGTTTTTGCGAAGACTTTAAAAAATTCTAAAACTTAGGGCGTTAAAAAAGAAAAGAAACTGTCTTCGGGAACCAACTACCAGCCACGGCGGACGTCAGGAATTGCCAAAACATACTAATTATCCAGCTAATTAATTAAAAATTGTTAATTATCTTTTTAATTTGTGGAAATAGACATAAGGTTCCAATTATAAAGTTGATGAGTGTTATCGAAAACCATTAGGTCAGTCATTTTCAGAAAGACTTTGAGCGCGTGAGAAGAGTAGTAGCGCACTAAATTTACGACTCGTGGAGCAGGTAAGTACTATACTCTGTTTCACCTTATGATGTACCGCAGGAAAGGCTACAAGCGCGAGCTCCTTGCTCTAGGGCACATCTCGGCGGCACAAGCTCTCGTGCGTTAAGAGTAGCTCCCAACGCTATGAGCTCGCGCTCCTAGACTTGTCTGCGGTACAACATAAGGTGAAACGGAGTATAGGCTAGCGGTTGCGGTAAGGCGCCCACGCGATTTTTCCGCCTCTTATCTAGCCCCAGCCTTGTACCTTCTCCACGAGTGGAAACTCTAGTGAGCTACTACTTTTCTCACGCTCTCAAACTCTTTCTGAAAATGACTGATTCTGTGGTTTTCGATAACGCTCAGCAACTTTCTAATTAGAACCATATGTCTATTTCCACCAATTAAAAAGTTAGTTAACACATTCTAATTAATTAATTGGCTATTAGTATGTTTTTGGAAATTCCTGACGTCCACCGTGGCTGGTAGTTAGTTTCTGAAGACAGCTTTTTTTATTAAATGCCCTTAGTTTTAGGATTTTTGAAAGTCTTCGCAAAAACACCCGGTATATATTTATATATATATATATATATATATATATATATATATATATATATATATATATATGTGTGTGTGTGTGTGTATTGTCACGAATAAAGGTGACGGGAGAATGAAAAGTGAACAGAAAATAAAGGTTTAATCGGCGACGTTGTGCAAAACAAAATAAAAAAGGAAGGCCGAGGCAGCAGAAAAACGGGTGGCGATTTGGCAGCGTAACAGCAAGCGAGAGCTGAGACTAACTCAACAAGGTCGCGGGCTGCTCCTTATCTATAGTCCGTCGCAACTCAAGAACGTAGGGCAATGGTAAGACGGGTTGGAGAGGAGGAAGCAGATGGAACGCTTCCCCCTCTCTTCTCCAGTGTTCCGTCTGCTTCCTCCTGCCCGGCCCGTCTTACCCTCGCCGTACGTTCTTGAGTTGCCACGGCTATAGTGTGCGTCGGCATTGCAAGAATTCGGCCCATAAGGTTCGAGCATCGAGCGTTCGGGGTGAGAACGAACAGGTACTTTCGAGAACAAGAAAATAAGCAAAATGATAAAAGTTATGCCCGGAGAAGGAATAAACATGAATCTGCTAGAATTCTGTGACCGAGCGCTGCTTGCTCGGCCTTGCGCCCGGCAATATATATATATATATATATATATATATATATATATATATATATATATATATATATATATATATATATATATATATAGCGTATAAACAAGACCAATGCTGCAAAAAATAAGTAAATAATCTTCTATAGCCTGATTGCAATTAGATATTTCAAAAATTTCGCCTACCGCAAGTAATGTTTGAAAACAAATCTTTCAAGCAGGCGACACAGTGATTCTCACTTCGTCGCGCAATGAACCTTTTCCCAGTAAGCTTCTGCGCATGCGTACACTCCCTCCCTTGGCCTTGCTTGCCGGATCGCTATTTTCGCAGGGCGAAGTTCTGGTCAACAAACATATTTAGCATATATCTTTGCGCGTACTCTTTCTTTTAGCGGTTCTTGATTGAGTTTACGCTAGTATGGGGCATAAAAGGCAACGAAGATTAATATCACATCATGTTGTCAATGTATTCTGACGGGCGAAGGCAAGTTGGGCTGCCCTTCATTTGTAGTTCGAAGACAACTTCGCAGATGGCGCTCGTTACTGTAAAAAGATCCATTCTTGGTGGGACGCCAGGGCTGCCCTCGTCGCTCACTTCGCGCGGCACGACGGACGGGAAGTCCCGACTTCCCTCTCCTCGCGGCACGAGGGGAGAAAAGAAGGGCGTTTACCTTCTTCGGGCACGCGGCGACGACAATGTGCAAGGACAAACTCTCTGCAGAGAGTCGCCTATAAAGCTATCACTTTAAGAGCATGGTGAAAGTTTGAAGTAATCGCCTTCTTGCACCAACAGCGCCAAGGTTGACAGTCTGACATTGGGAATAATTTTTCTTTCATAGACAGAAATAGGAGCAGCGTCGGACTGTCAACTTTACGTTTTTGGTTTAAGAATGCATCAATTTCACGCATCCACCATGCTTTTCACGCCCATTATAACATACATATGTAATAATAACAAGTAATTATTATAGTTGCACCCCTAAACAAGAGGTGAGAAAAAGAAACTTACGATGTACAGAACGGTTCAAGGTTCCTATTATACAAACCAATTATGCAAAAAAAACTTAAAATGTATCTCCATTCCTTCATTACTCAACACGTTGCCAGAGTCTTTACTAAATTTAACATCCTTCCGTGCGGTAAAACGGAATGTGATAGAGTGGTGCCTCGTGCTCACGCATTAAGCATTGAGTAATTACCTAACATGTAGTGTGGACTATTAATGTTGTACTCATGCTCACACTACTGCACTAGAACTCTTCTATGGCACACTTTTAAAATATTTCTTTTTTTAATAAATAAGTAAAAAGTATTTTGGAATAATTAGAACAGTGTAACTTTATCTTTTTTAATGAGTTTTGGCGAAAATTGGCAAGTTCTCACATATAACCTACATAAGGTATTTTAAGGACCTTGATATCACCAAAAAGCTCATAACCTAGCCTTGCAGTGCATATAAATTCAAAAATAAATGTACAAAATAAAACTCGTTATATACGTGGGTGTCCCGCCCAAAACATTTACGGGGCATTTTTCACCCTAAAATAAACTACGCATTTCGGAAGGCTCATTTTCTGCACAAATGTAGTGCTAGCGGTCCGAACCAGATACCAAAGTTTCAGCGCTAAACGTTAACTTATTCAACAGTTATCCGGGATTTTTTGAAATTTTTTATGAAAAAATAGCGGCCGACAGAACTCTCTATCGCACCAGTTACCGAAAACAAGCGAAAATAAACCCAATTTTCACGTTGAAATTAAAAACAAAAATTATTATTTTTGAGTAAGATAATGGTTAGTGCTGAAACTTTGCCATATGGTTCAGACCGCTAGCGCTACATTGGTGCGGAAAATAAACGTTCGGCAATGCGGAGCTTATTTTGCTGTGAAAATACCTAAATATCTTGGTGGACGTGCTGTACATTTGAAGGAGCGAATATTTCTGGAACCAAATTTAAAATCGATTTTCTTACGATTTTCTTCTATCAAAAAATATAAAAATGAAATATAGTATTTTGTTTGGTTAAATGCAATTGAAACTTCGTGACGTCGTGCACAAGAGACATGTAGAAATTACTGCACCACGCATCAAAAGCCCACATCAAAGACTACCCACCTTGACTTTGTCCGATAGATGAGCTTGTTGGGCTAGCTTGTTTTGCTTAGCAGCCGAACAAACTAGAGCGACTAAATGAGCTGCGCTTAGAGTACCGGCACTTCGTTCCCCGACATTGTTGTGGGCGCCGCCATTTTGGGGCTTGTGGAGAGCAGACACAACTGCCGATCGTCATGATTCAAAAGTGCGACTTCCTCAGCATTAGATTTGGTGTTAGGAAGCTCATGTAATATTGCTTTGCTTTACCGCGAACTGTTTAAACATTTGTGGAGGACGGAAAATCGTTTCCTGTGATTTCAGGTAAAGCTTCAGATAACTGGCAACCATGATTTTAAGACACAATATGGCCAAGTGTCGTTACTCTGAAGCGTAGCTTATTTGGTGGCACCAGAGCAAACTTGGCAGAGCTTTCACCGTGTGACGTTGGTGAGAGCACGCTGTGAACGTGCAACGTGAGCAAGGACTGGGTGGAGCGTCGGTGCCACGAGTCATACCACAGTTTATCGGCCACAAGCATCAGTGTCACTTTCTATACTGCATCTCATGAGTTGCGTGCAGCAGAGGCAAAAGCACAGGCGCGAAAGCCTGGTTTTCATATTTCCTTTCCTTTCACGAGCACTCGCGAAATGAAAGCACATCTGAAAAGCCACGTGCCCGCGCCAATGCCTTTGCCTTTGCTGCACACACCTCCTGGGATAGGGTTAACAATTTAAGCTTCTTCAAGATGGCCGCTGTGAGGCCTCCGCCTTAAAAAGCCCCTAAAAAGAAGAAAAAACATGTTTTTTTTTTTTACTGTCTGGTTAGGACAAACGTGTAAAAAATTAATTTTACGCGAAAAAAAAATTAGAGTAATATTGACGTCGCGAGACGCGATTTAGTCGGTAGTCAGCTCCTTTCCACTTTTTTTTCTCTCGGTATTTCGTGCGCGTGGAGGAGAGGTGGATTGGCTTGGCCATCACGGACAGGTGGAAAGAGTGTTTGGCTACTCAGTGACGTCATGGACTTAGCGCCCATAATTTAAAATAAACCTGGCGCCGTCAATATTGCTCCAAAATTTTTTTTTGCGCGTAAAGTAGATTTTATGACACGCGTGTCCCAGCCAGACTGTTAAAAAACACTTTTTTTTCTCTTTAGAGGCCCTTTTAGGGGTGGACGGGGTATGGCGAGAGACAGGAAGAGCCCGTGCTTTCACTTCGAGCACGGATCGGAGCCCGCACCCTCAAGGCCCGTAATCAGCAGCTTACGAATTATGAAAAGTCCTTATTATGCGCAGGGCGTTTCTTTCAAATGCTCTGTCTTCAGCACGCGTTTGCGCCGTTCACACACCGAGTACGAGCGAGAGAGACAAGACCGGTTTTTAAGCCTCTTGCGACGGTGGAGGACCGGATGCGCTGCGCGGAGAAGACGTAGTACGCCGTCTCAAGAGGCTTAAAAAGCCGGTCTTGTCTCTCTCCCCTCCGCCCCCGCCCGTTTCGATCTGGATAAGTTTCGTACCGGAACGGGTTCATGTAATCACTACTGCGTGATGCACGTTAAAAAAAATGATAGCCGTTTACAACTCCCTGTAACGCCGAATTAGAGCGCAGCTCTTGAGGAGGAGGAGGGGAAGGTACGGAGAGGGAGGCTATGTCCCTCCTCCTCTCCTGCTCGCCCCCTATTTAGGGAAAGTTTTCCGCTAAATTTAGCGGGGAAATTTTTCCGCTAAATTTTGTCGGGAAATTTTTCCGCTGGATTTAGCGGGGAAAGTTTTCCGCTAGATTTAGCGGAGAAAAATTTCGGCTAAATTTAGCGGGAAAAATTTTCCGCTAGATTTTTTTCCGCTAGATTTAGCGGAGAATTTTTTCCGCTAAACCTAGCGGGGAAAATTTTTCCGTTAGATTTAGCGGGGAATTTTTCCGCTAAATCTAGCGGGGCAAATTTTCCGCTCAATTTAGTGGGGAAAATTTTCCGCTAAATTTAGCGGGGAAAATTTTCCGATAAATTTACCGGGGAAATTTACCCATCATGCACCGCGCGGTTACGCCGACGGTGACAGCGACGCCGCTCAAGCCGGAAAGGGGCGCCTATAGAGCTGCGCTCTAAAAAAAAACCAGGTTAGCGGTTGTACTGCACTGGCTAAATTTCTCATCTACAGCTAAGAGACCGGTCACCCGTTGAGGCGTACCAACATCAAAGCTGTATAAACATACAAAGCAAGACAATTTTTTTCTCGGTCGTACTTGGTTGCCGGCGTGTGAACGGCGCTTTTACGCCGTACCTTGGCAGCGCCTACACATTTGAAGCCCACAAGATACCAAAGAGGTATCCAAACAAGAAGTTCGCGTTGAAGCCATGGAAGCTGGGACAGCTAAAAGACCTCCCTGCCGTTATTTTTTCCGTGAGTGACTATAGGATTGGCTTCCAGTGGTATCACACTAGCGGCCATTGTTTTGAACTTTGCTGCTGCGCGCACACCTCCTGCAGCCTATTTTCACACCACCATGTTTTTTTTTCTTTTTGACAAGAACAAGTAAGAATGACCGTAGGTACTGACCGATGTTGTCATGTGCAAGACAGAGGGCGTCACCGTCTATCGTCACTCACAGGACAAGGAACAGAGGGTGACTCTTTTGGATGAACATCCGACAGCGTGCGATTGTTGACTTCCGTTATGCCGGAGTTCTTCGTGTAATGTAGCCTCAATGAAGGAAAGCGAAGGTGAGTCCTATCAAAGGGAGACGTCCCGCTCAATTCAGCGGTACGACCGTTGCGGTGATGAAGTTACCTGACACCCCGTCGTCACGGGCACTGTGACGTCACGTGACGCGACGAAATTCCAGGACATTGGTACGTCACATCGCACCATTACATCACGTGACATGTGATGACGTAGGGTGTCCAGTAGCGCGACCTGGTGTCACGTGACCACAACACTACTTGTACGCCGTTGTTTCTTTAAAAGACAAAAAAACGTACTAACCGTTGTCACTAATCGTTAGTTGTACTTCAATTTCTCCTTAAATATGGAGGTTGTATAGTGCGCCTCTTTTGCGCTCGTGGTCGATTGTTTGCTCTAAATCAACAAGAGCGGATGGCCGAGTTTGCACACGCTAATGGAAAGCTCGAAGCGGTACGTCGAATCGGGCCTAATTGACGGGTGTGGCCGTTACCCAAGAAAACAGTAGGCTTTCTGAGCCACGCACCTGTCCAAACGCACCTAGGAGTGTCTGCAACGCTGTCCTCACGCGATGGATAGACCAAACGTCGTGATCCAAGCACCCGGTACGCGTATGCAAACAGCATTTTTTAACCGCGAAAATGAGAACGAGCTCAATCGATATCATTTAAAGTTGATCCATTCGTTCGTCTTATTCGACGTTCCCGTGGTTGTGGTTAACCAGACTAATTCGCTTTTGCCACTCGAGAGTCAAGGCCCCGAGCAGCTCAGCTTCGAAAACGCGAACAGAGCCACCGGTGTACGAAGTGTGTATAGATGTACGCACCTTTCTAGCGCTTATTGCTAACGCCGGCAAAAAAATGCTGAGTCTCTTGGTTGAATGCACTCGCGTAGTGTCTGATTATTAAGCAGAAGAGAGCAGCTGTGCAGGCTCACAATGCATTTCACAACCAGACTTGTATGCACGTAATGCGTTACAGTAGTTACAAGTACCGCGTTACTTGTATCTAGTTAGTTTTTTTCTGAAAGGAAGTAACGACTCAGTTACTTTTCGAGAGATGGAACGAGTAACGTATTTTCCTTACTTGTTGATGACGAAGTGAGTATCGGTATTCTGTTACTTATGGAGTTGAACGTGCTTGACCCAATTTACCCCTTTCATTTTCAGCCCAGCCGCGCCTGTAACTTTCGCGGCAAAAAAAGAAAAGAAAAAGAAACGACAGCACGTAAATTATCAAAAATGCCTTTGAATGCGTTCGAAAGTTAGGCATTATTAACGACACAAAATATTAAGAGGTAGCTACTGCATCAAAAAAAAAAAAAAACACAAAACGCGCATTCAGAGTAACGATCGAGAAAGTAAGTCGTTACATTTCAGGTCATGTAAGGCGTCACTTTTGAATGTCTGTGACGAGTAACGTACTTTGTTACTTTTTGAGCGAATAACAAATAACGGTGTTTATTTCATTTTTTTCTTTTAGTAACGTGTACAAGTCTTTTGACAGCCCAGTAGACACAAATAGCAGCGCAGAGAAGGCGATTATAGGAATGGTCTATACAAGGCAGTCCGCGGGCCTCTTCATCTGTACGCATGTGTGCGTATGCACTTTGCCTCAAGCCGTGGCACCAAAGTGTAGGACGATTTTCCAGTCGGTTTTTTGACCCTATAGGCCGAAAACTGCAATCTCTATTTAGAAATCTAACAGTATATAAAATTGTTTAAGGGGGAAAAAAAGCTTGATATTTTTGTTTATGCCGTTTTCTAACCAAGCAGAGAGGGGCCTCACCTTTACCCTCAAATCATTTCCCACCCTATATTCCAGCGAACTTTCGTTCTTTATCCCATTCCTTAGACAAGCATCGTCACATTCCAATTTATTTCATTTATTTTCCCCAAACGAATCGCTTTCCAGGAGCGGCGTTCAACGTCAACCCTCACGACGAGTAAAAAATAAAATAAAAATAGAGTGAGCGAAGAAAGAAGAGCAAACTCTCGGGGTCCCGCCTCAAGCCGCAACAACATTTAAACTTGTCCGATACTCCACGACGAGGCGCCACCATCGAAGATTCTATCTCCCTAAAAAAAAGGGGAGAAAAGAAGGGAAAGGAGGTATTTCTACCTCTCTCTCTATTTTTCTCCCTCTCCACACTTTCTTCCTCCTCTCCACCGCGGCGCGCGAGCGCGATGTTCGAGCGTGCCGCCGCCGGTGTCCCCCCGCCACAACAGTCAGTTGGCGTGTCGGGCTCCGTACGGCGCGGACGGATACATGCGATCGCCCCGCTCCTGTCGGTCCGTTCGTTCGAACGACAAACTGGCGCCAAAACACGGCCAGAGCCCTCAACGTGCGCCGCGGGCCTCGACGGCCGCTCGACGACTCACTCGAGCCTGACAAGAGTGTGTGACGGCCGGTTGTCAGTGAACCTTGTCTCTTTAAGAAAAGGGGTAAAAAAAGCGGAACACGAAATTTACGACGCATAGATACGATACTAGAGGTGTGCAGTTTGTGGCTTGACAAAGGCTTCGGCGAAGTGATTTGTGCGTGTTTTTTTTTTTCTTTCTGCGGCGATTTATTGGCCGTCCGTGTGTTGTCAACGTGGTTTCGGTTTCGCGGCTGGCCGCGAGCTCGAGGCATGGATTCGAAAACGATGCGCGGGTTCCGGTGGCTGGTCCTCTTCTTCACCGTAACGGCGCAAGGTGAGTCACGTGGTCTTGTACGAACCGTGTAAAGCCGCGCGTCACGCTGCAGCGCAAATACATCTTACAGAGGACAGTCTGCATGACACTGTCTGACACCTGTTTCTTCTGTGCATGACGGATCTTCCACGTTGGTCGTACATAAACTGTCCGCAGACAAGCCCGAAGCATGCACATGTGTGAAGCAACCATGGTTTTAACATATGCTAGAGGAATGTCCGCAGACAATTCTGTCATCATCTCCGCAAAGAAACTCCGTGTCTTTTTTTTTTTTTATGATGACCGAGCAGCGCGATTGGGGCATAACGATTTAGTTTTTTCTTCGAGTGTAGCGACTAAACAAAGAGAAGAACAGAGCAAACACAAGGGACGCGACTGATCTCGACATACAAAAAAATCACGTGTATGAATGGGATTGTTTTGTTTTTTTCCTTATATAACGTTAAAAAAAAATTGCCCAAATACTGAAACAGGACCTTTTTTTGTATTCGGCTTGGAAGTCTATGATATGCTTTGGGACAATACCATAAATGATGGCAATTAGAATATTCTTAAATAAAAACTAAAGGCGATTAGAAGAGACCGCTTCGCAAAGTGCGTTCAGACAAGTCTTCATTTTTTTGTAATTTGACACTCGTGTTCGTGAGGCAAACTTTTTTCTTTTTTAGGGTGGGGGCGGTTGAGGAGGGGAAATTAATATTCAGTTAGTCTTTTTTAAGGTTATAGGGACTAAATGCTGCTTATGAAACAACAATGGACCAATGTTTCCTATAGTTATAAACAAAGTTGAGAGGACGGATGCTAAGAAAGCAAAGACCACATGTGGAAGACCCGCTTGCTCTGAGCGTCGTTTCTGTCCCACGATTGAAAATGCCCCCCCCCCCCCCCCACACACACACACACACAAAAGTTTTTATTTTCCTTTTTTGCATTCACTAGTACGACAGCTTTCGTTTCTCTGATATAATTTCGA
Organism: Ixodes ricinus; assembly: GCA_037355805.1. Taxonomy (NCBI): domain Eukaryota; kingdom Metazoa; phylum Arthropoda; class Arachnida; order Ixodida; family Ixodidae; genus Ixodes; species Ixodes ricinus. The sequence continues at coordinate 83,550 of JAZHYW010023104.1, read as the reverse complement.
AGTATGCGAATAGAGGGTAGTTTGTTCTACACGTCACAGCTACCTACCAAGGTGTTTTTTTTTTGTGCTGATAACGACAAAGCATCCCAAGTGTTACGATCTGCCATGCGCTTCAAAACACTATTTCAAATTCCACCAGGTATTCTCGTAAAAGATGTTATAAGACATGGCGTTCCAGAAAAAACGCGTAAAAACGATAGGATAAAGAAAAAGAATGTAGGCAAAAGTAAACTAGGTTTCACGGTTCCTCTCTTAAACACCTCCCCCCCCCCCCAACCAAAAAAGAAAAAGGTTGCACCGTCGAACAAGTGTGTTCAACTTCCTTATCAACTCCAACGCGTCATTCAGAATCGCAAAAACGTTCCTAGCGTAAAAAAAAAAAAATGTGGGCTGAGCACCGTATTCAATTTATTTACTTCAAGTTCAATGAACCTCCGCTGCCTTCTCATTTTCAAGTTCCATCACTTTTCCTTCTTGTTACATCTCTACGTGCCCTTGGAATATTAGGCGCAAGAAAATAAAAATAAAAGGGGCGGTGCAGTTCGAGTTATGCGATGAGTCATTCCACGCGCGCTGTTGCATGTGATTCGACCATTTCAGTAGATGCCGCAGCGAGCCACAACTAAATGGATCGTTTTCTCCAAACTGCCCCTTTTCGGCCACCTCGAACTCCACTTAGACGCGGCCGTTTTATTTCAGTCGGGGCCCGCTTCGAAAAAGACTTCGGTTCTCCACAAATTGGATAGCTGTTATTCGGTCAACGCCATTTCGCGGGAATGTGATCTTTTATTGGTGCTGCTTCAGTACACCGCCTTTCGAAACAAACAAGTGTGAAGTGAAAAGCTACCGCAACATCGGGTTGCCATTTGAGTTCGGAAATGAGGCTCGTTAATTTGCTACTTTTGTGATCCTATAGATGGACGCAAAACGGGCAATTTATCACGCCTTCTACACGCTTCCAACATAATCACAAATATAAAGACAAAGTTTGCTCAATTTATATGCATTTATATTTAACTTTTTTTGCGTAACACGCTATTAAGGATACTGCTGGGTCGGAACGGCATGAAGTAACTCAACACGCAAGAACGACTCCGCGAAAAGTTTTATATGTCAACAAACGCTGCTCTTATTTCTGTAGAAGTCAGCAGTCTAACGTTTTTCGTTGTGCCACAAAACCCAGGAAAAAGAAAAGAGACCTTACAGTGTTAGGAAAAGCTGCAATCTTTTCACATATAGTCACCGACTACAACTCAAGCAACGCGGGACATGTCCGGTCCCGAACACTTTGTTATCACTGCGCAGCCACTCAGATTGCGTCGTTAGCGGGTCACAACGTCCAATCACGAAGCAGGAATATAATGAACCACGCCCTGCGTTTATTGACGTGACAGTGACTAGTGGAAGCGTTTGCGCAGAGCCGTATATGTAGAGAGTTTGGTCATGAATTGGTAAGAATGGGGATAAAATAAGGGCACGTCATTGGCCGAAATTGTGTCAGTGATCTTGGGCGCGATGATTGACAGCTCTCGTGACCAACCACAATCCACGAATATTCTCATAGCGGAGACAATGAGCTTAACCCGAAGTTTAACAAATACCCTCAAATCACAATTTCTAGGTAAGGATCTATTCAAGTATTACATTTCAGCATGCTAGAGTTTAAAATTGCGACTCTTCGTAACTGAAAGGGCAACGCACGTGACGTTGCCGTCACGGTGACATACAGAACGTACTCAATCTTTCTTTTGATTCCAGAAAGAAAAGTTTATTTACATATTTACAAGTTGAGTGGCGCGTAGGCCACACCCACAGACCCTACGTTGTACTTATCTAAACCCGGATGTGGGGCGCAGTATGACCCTGCTTCTACTCCCTATGAAAAACCGAGAATGCCCTCGTCGCAGAAACTCCTGCTCTCCAAGCGTCCGCAATTCATTCTCCGAGTGGTTCGCTACCTTCTCGCGACGTGCGAAGCATGGGGAACATGGGCCTAAAACGGCGACGCTGAATCTCGGCCCTACACAGGACTTGGCGTGCTAGTATCACTAGCAATTTCTCGAAGCGGTTGCGTGTACACCTTTGGGAATGAACGCGCAGCCCAAACACTCGAGACACGAGAATGCAGAATGTGCGCGCAACTACAGAAGTGGTGAAAACATGCTGATTTGTCTATGTGCAAGGACAGTTAGGAAAGATGTCCGTAGCGCTAACGCCCCAATGTGACAACCTGTCCTTTGTGGGCCGCGCTCCCCACCCATACTTCCAGCCAGTGTCGGCAGCGTCCACAGGTACGTCTGCGGATAACATGTCATTCCAAATTGCTTGGAAACTCCGGGCTTGGTGTTCGACAGACACGTCGGCCGCACAAAGTCCTTCGCACATTCGCGATACGAAACTCTCATGAAAGCGTACAGTTGGCAACTCTTCAGTAACCCGATGCTGTATCGTGACGACAGAAACATAATACAGAGAGGGAGTCTTAGCCGCAGGGCACAGGTTGCCAAGCCCCCTGGGCACGAGAGTTCGCCGCAGGTGACCCGACCAATACAGCACAAGGGGACGACCAACATGCTCCGTGTCGTCCAAGAGATTGAACACACCTTTTAAAGCCAACAACCGCGTAAACGTTGGCAGGCACGAAATGCTCCAGCCACCACTTGATTGTGGTAGGCGTAGTGCCCGTCTGACCACAAGTTCAGTTTTCCCATCTCCCACCTCCCGCCAAAAAAAAAAGAAAGGAGAAGATGAAAGATGTCATTCAACGCGTGGGAGTGCGACTCTATAGCTACGAACCACAGCTGCGCGCATATTACAGTCTTTATAAAAAATAAAAAAGATTTATCCTTAGAGGAAAGTTTAATCACAAAAGCAAGCTCCGCTTCACTCCTCGCCTGATCGAAAATTTCTTCTCCAGGCCAGCGGTGTGACGCCATTTCTTGAAAAAAGGTACCCCAAGAACCCGTACAGTTGAAAAAGAAAAAAAAGACTAATGGATTTGACCGAAAATAATCCAAACTGCAGCGCCCTACTTTCTTTGCGATTCAACTGCGCCCCAGAAAGTGCGGAGTAGCACGCGAAAATACGCTCGACTGCCAAAAAGCTGTCGGAGTCACGCAAAAACAAAGACGCGTCATCCGCATAGGCAGAGACAGACACCGTGCCCCGTCCGGGAAGTGGGAGCTCTCGTACGAGCTCACTCTCGTGGATCTTACGTAACCACGGGTCAATACTAATTACAAAAAGCAGAGGTGCAACGGATATTCTCCTCGTACACCTCTAACTGAAAAGCGCCGTCGGACGACCATTAACAATAAGTTCGCTATACAGGTCCGTGTATAAACTTTCTAGCAGATCTATAAATAAACGATAAAATCCAAATGCCGCTAAAACACTGTAGAGAACACAGTGTTATACCTAATGAAAGGTTTTGAGAAAAGAACAAAAAATTGTATGTCCTGGAACATCGCAATTCTGAAAGGGGCAAACCGTCAAAGGCAAAACGACGCGGAGCCGTCTAACAAAAACTGTTGCTAGAACCTTATAATCGGCATTGAGTAGTTTAATGGGCCGCAATGCGCGAGGCTCGGATAGCACCTCGACGTTTCTTAAGGAGCAGAGTCACTATACCTAGTTTCAAAAGATTAGGAACTTATTCGGTTCACAAGAAGACATTGCTAACATTAATAAGAGCGCCACCCCGCACATCCCAAAATTTGGAATAAAATTCAGTGGGTAAACCATCTGGACCTGGTGCGGCACCAATCTTCATGGAACGCGAGACTTCAGAGAATTTCACGCAGGATGCTGGGCGTAAAAGCCCTTCGTTCACTTCAGCGGGGACGCCGGGCAGATCTCCAGAAAACTGTGGTACAGCAGAAGGAAGACGACAGTAGTTATCCGTCTTGTTTGGAAGTATAAAGACGAGAAAAGGCATGTAACTCTTGTGTCTCTTGTTTTGCTGCCGCTGTTGCCGAAAAGGGTGGCGTGGCCTCGTCAGACACTACAAGTGCCTTTAGCCATGTCCCCTGAGACTTTCTGTAAGGCTCTCTCAAATAAACTATTACAAACAAACATGTATATTTCTGTAGCATGCACTCGCTATATATAGACAGACTCGTCGCTGCAAAAAGTCGCGTATCACAAATTCAAGAAAAAACCTCGGTCAAAGACACCCTATTGGCAAAAGAAATACTACGTTCGAGCGTCGTCAAAAATATGTACAGGGCGCCCCAGCATTTCTTTAAAGGATGTCGTTTTCACTTTAAGAAGAAAAAAAAAACATCGCTGAACGCTTGTTTCCGCCTAAATGTTGCGGATGCCAGATGCCAAAGTTTCAGAACGAACTGCCATCTTATTAAAATTTTAGCGATTTTTTAAAAGCTTTTTATCGTGAAAATGGCGGCCGATGGAGCTGAATGGCGCCAGTTACCGAAAAAGGGCGAAAACGGGAACCTGTCTTCCCATTTAAATTTTAAGAAAATCCCTACCAGCTTTTTATTGACAGAACGGTTAGTTCTGAATCTTTGGCATCTGGTTAAGACCGCCAGCGCTGCATTTGGGCAAAGAATGATCGTTCAGCTGCGCGTACTATAATTCTGTGGTGAAAAACAAACAAAAAACAGAAACCCAGCAATTAAGGGGGGGGGGGCATCCTGTATATGGCAATTACTTTCGATCTAGAATTCGGTGTGCCTATACTCCATTTCACCTCATCGTGAACCGGACCGGACGCTACCAGCCATCCCAGCACTGGTAAAAGTATCACGTGACTACACACCCCGCGCCTCGCTGCACGCCTCCAGAAGGTCACGTGTCACTCACACAATGTTGGGTTGACTCCTACGGCTTATAGCGCCCGCTACGGTCCATCGTAAAACGAAACTGAGTAAAGAAGGGGTTCTCCGAACGACTAATTTACCCACCGTCAAAGCTGTCACGCATTCGACGGCTTTTTCTAGTCGATATGGAAGTCAACTATACAGCTATTAAAATGTGACCCCACGATATTCCCGGTACCACGCACGCCGCTTCTCTATTTGGGACCGTTCGGTGGATGAATCCATCATGTCCGGTAAACTGGCTGTAATTGCCGCGAGAACGTCATAACCACACATTCATAAATTGTATGCTGCGGCGAGAAGTCCGGCTATCGCCACCTGGTGAATTTTTTCGCAACCCAGAGTGAGGATACTTCCACTTCCTCTGCTTGTGCAAGCACGTGGAATGCCAAGCTTCTGTGCACTACGAAAATTAAAACATAACCGCGTGGGTTGCACGTGCACTACCCATAGCGAGGAAAACAAAAGCGCCCCCAGCGAGCTTCTCACTGCGAATATAGGGTTGCCTTTCGCCGGGCTCTTGCTACGCGTGCGACGTTATCAAAGGCAGAAAGTTCGCGCTGAAGCTGAGCATCTACTGGGTTGTTAACCTGTTACCGACTACATAGCGCCATGCCGTTCAAGCGCCCTGGTGCCAGCGCAAGCATCATTGAGAGCAGTGGCGGTCCTAAGGAGGGGAGCGAAGGGGCGAGCCCCCCCCCCCAAAATCGATCGCTTTTTATTAATTTTTTTTATTTTACAGCCAATATTTTTTTTATTTTACAGCCTATATTGCGAGCAAGGTTTACATGTTGCGCATTTCCGACTTGCGAACAGTGGGACTAATAAAAAAAAAATCTTTATTCACAAAAAAGTGTGATGTCTTTTTTTGTTATTTAAGCAGCAATTTCGCTTCCCCCCCCCCCCTAAAACCAATGTCTGGGACCGCCACTGATTGAGAGCAGCATCCGCACATTGGTAGAGCAGCCTTCGATGATGCGTCGGTTGCCGGACACTACAGTGGCTGAAGTCCTGATCAGCATTAGTCGATCAGAACGCCCAAGAACGTAGCGGGGAACAAAACAGCGTAGACAAATTTAGCCGCCGTTTCTGAAGCGTGGCTCAAATTAGACTTTCTGCGAAAGATGCGTTTTATCTTGTCTGTCAAATTTCATTTTGCTGTCGTTTTCTTTCTTGAATTATATATATATAGAAAAAAATTTCTTTCTCGTCTGACACAGCGTTTTTAATAAAGATAAATTCTTAGTAAAACTAAATTCAATAAACCAAATAAAAATATATATTTTATTTTAAAGTATGACAACAGAAAGGTCGTCCAAATTAAAAATAAAAAGAGCAAAAAAGCAATCCTTCAACGTTTTTATTCGATGGCTTCTACCGTCGTCAACATCAAGCCGGAAGGTACCGGAAACGCGTTGAAATAGAAACCCTCGGTCGCCGTAGCAACAAGTATTATATACCATCAGCAGCGTGTTGCCATGCGCCTGTTCAAACTGTCTTCTTTCTGTCTTTTACCTGGAATTCGTTCAGCCGCCTCAGGGATTTTCAACCATAAAAACACTGTTCGCAATTCAAAAAAAAAAAAGTTTGCTCGATTTTGCTTTATATAGTTGCCGACAACTTAAGGAGCGCAGAGCGTGATTTATTGCGTTAAATACTCTCGCTTCATGATTGGCCCTTCGGCGCTCTTATCGGGTGATGCCCCCATTTGATTGGCTCTGCGCCGAGTAACTGAGGGAGAGGAGGAGACGAGAGGGGACGTTAGAACTCCGATCTCTGATTGGAGTGATTAGTGGGTATAGACCTGAAGCTACAGCTGCCCTTGTCTCCACGGCACGCGTCGAAAACGTTTTTAGAGCGGGGAACGCCTGTCTCCGGCGTTTAGCTCTCGCGTTCGAACGCGTTCGACGGTGATCTAACGGCGTCGCGTGACGACATGACGTCACTTGACGCGTCAATGTGTAGCGTGACGTCGCATGTGTCAACGTAAAGCACCCTGACCCCGGAGTTTCTTCATCTCTTTGAACTCGTCACCGTTCCAGCAGCCTGGTCGCACACGAACGCTCGAGAATGTCGTGACGTCATCGGCGGAGTCAACTGAGGTCACACCTGGGGTGGAGACACGAAAACCTTGAGCGCTGGCTCCGTATCACTCCTGTTACACTGGGCACCCCTAAATGCGGTTAACTCGGCTTTAACAGCTGTTAGGCGACACCGCAGTTACCGCACTGTACTCGCGAAAAGCTAGTTCAGAAGAGGTGAAGAGTGCGCGTGCACTGCTTTGATGGCTGCTCAAGATGATCGAGCGCACGTTCGCCCATAGTTTTGACTGCATAGCCGCGGAATGTTGTCCGCAAGTATTGTGCGCTAACTGTGACTTAGCGAAACTGCACTTAAGTGTGCCCCGTGTAACAGAGTTATGTATGCTGCGCATTTAAGAAAAATTCGCGCGAAAGGGTCGTGAAACGAAATCCTGCTGTTTACAACGCGTCATCGCTGCGGTCGAGAAGTAGCCGAATATGGCCGTTTATTTTGAGCACACGAGCAGCATCAATGACGCCCGACCTGAATACGCAGATCAATGAAATGCCGTAATTGGCTAAAGCCAACAATAGCTCTCCGGAAAAACAATTCTGAACAGTGGCCGTAGGTGGTCGCAGGTTCCAGTGTCAGGAAGATGTCCTCAGAACACAAAACAATTTCACTTCATATCTCTCTCTCTCTCTTGTTCTCTCTTGTTTTCTTACTCTCTCTCTCTCTTTTTCTCTTCTCTCGCTATTTTAATCTCCGCTGGCTTTCTCTCCTTCCTACGCTTTATTTCTGGATTCCGCTCCTTCAGACTGATCCGTGTTTTTATAATCGAACATGTATTCGTAATGTTTGTGTCATAATAGAGCTTTCTTGAAGTACGAAAGGCCTTGTATGGCAGCATGCTGTTTTGCAAATAAGCCCGCGTTCGCCCACACCTGGTCATGGGCACTGTGAGTGGGCAGAAAACAGATTCTCGTGAGAAGAAGAGTCAGCGCATGAGCCAGGCACGTAGCCAGGATTTTGTTTCGGGGGGGGGGGGGGCCCACCCATGACAAAATGCTGTATGAGGGGCAGGGGGAGAGGAGGTCCCAGCAAAATGGAAGATTTCGGGGGGGGGGGGCCGGGCCCCACGGGCCACCCCTGGCTACGTGCTTGGCATGAGCCCTACCTAGAACAGCGCCACCTTGGTGCCCTATGACATCAGGGAGTTAAGTATAACAAAACCTGCCACTCCCAGGCATATGTCCGTCCGTGTGTTTGTGCGCCCGCGCATGCCCCGTGACAGGGCACGGCCGCGAGCAGGGTGTGTCAGGTGGCACAGCCGGTTTGGTTGCCACAACGAGATAAGCAAAGCAATGCACAGTCTCCACCAATATAAGAGAGCCACCAGAGCGCTTGACTGAGCATGGTTTAGCGCCATGCTTACTGTTACAACGCAACTTTATTTTTAGACGTTTTGGCAGTCTCTTAATCCACCAAGTGCCCTCCGTAAATTCCAACAACTTGCTCCCACACTTCTTTTTTTTTTTTTTTTGCGGGAAATCAGCTGGCGTAATTGCGTTATATATATTATGCAAGGTCCGCGCATCAACAAATTCAAAAATAACAACAAAAAAAATATAGCGTTTATATTGAATCCCAACAAACAAAGCCACCTTATGCGGGGGAGCGTAACAGTTGGTTCAGTGTAGTATAGAGGGGTTCTGATCGGGACACTTGGCGAAAACGTCCGCGGAGAATTCGAACGCTGTGATTGACCGGCGTCAAGTTAAATCACGGCCCCCGGTCAATCACGGCCACCGAATTCCTCGTCGACTTTTTCGCCAAGCGTCCAGATTGGAGTCCCAGGACGGCGTTTCAAGAAAAGCCGTTAGGTAGAAAGTTGCTCCTTGTAACGCACTTTAATCCTGAGGGGCAGAAATATAATATTTCTTATTGCTATTTTACGTTGTTTCATCTAGAACGACGTACGCCGGATCAAGTATAAAGTTTTGAAATTCGTCTTTTTTTTATTTATTACATTTTTTTTGTAGGCCCGTGGAAACCGGATTACCAAATGGGGTGACACGCACTAGTAGTGTAACTTACCCAAGAGGACAGCAGTCAGGAAATAGTGCAAATGCAGAAGACGAATAAGTGGTAGAAGTGCTGGTGAATATGAAAACTGGTAAGTAATAACGCAATTTAGAAAATAAAAAACGTCGTCATTAATTAAAGCAATGAAGGGGGGAATTTGGTTTCTTTTTAGGTAGTCTTGTTTAAAAAGAGGAAAAAAGAAGACGTGCTGCAAGAAGGAATAGATACTTAACCCGTGATCAATGCAGGGTGATAAGTGTAAAAGGCAATAAAAGACGCTCTTATTTCAATCATGGGTCATAAAAGAAACGTTAATGGAAACAAATATGTAATATTATCTTCGAAATATTAGATCGTGAAACCGAAGATTTCATTATCTTAGCTAACTTGTCGCGGGCCGGCAAGAGCCTGAAAGGATAAAGCGAGCTTATCGACCTTGATAGAACTCACCGGTTTCGATGAGGATAAGTTGGGTCATACAGTAAGTTCCCCCCCCCCCCCCCACCCCCAAATTACAGTGTCTTTGCTCACTGGAAAACTAAATTGAAAAAAATCACCGAACGTTCAGTCTTCGCCAAAATGTAGCGCTAGCGATCCGAAACAGATGCCGAAGTTTAAGACGCAGTTTATCTTATTCAAAGGTTACAAATGAGTTTCTGAAGTCCTCAATGGGAAAAATGTTGGGCCCATTCTCGGTAACTGGCAAAAGTCGACTCCATGTATTTGAGGACACCGTCGGCCAAAACGTTTGCACTTAAATTTTTGAAAACTCACTCATAACGTTTAACGCTTTCTTCTGACACTTTGGCATCTGGTTTTGATCGCTAGAGCTACACTTTGTACAGATATTAAATGTCCGGCGATGCGTACTTTATTTTCGCGATTGAAAAAAAAATGTAAATGGTTTATACGACACCCTGGAGATCCCACATTGCTTAAGTGTACTGAAATTTAGGGCGAATTAGTGCCTGGCATAGTACCGTTTCTTGGGACTTAGTAGGAATTATGCAAAACTGCTCAAGCCTCATTGACTAACGGGATGATGGAGCCCTCGAGCAGAGCCACCCTCCACGTTATTGGTAACTCATGCAGAGCAGATATACCGCCACTCATTCGCACACAGGCAGCGGTATTGAGCAGTACTCGGCTCTCTTGAACCGAAAATCTTTCAAAAGCATGCCATAAAAGCCACTCTACGAAGTGTCTGAGCACAGGCCAATCACTCATCATTGCCACGAGCCCGTACTGTGACGCAAGCGTTGAGCCACGTGCACTTCGCCGGATCAAGAGAACCAAAAACAGGGTTCCTCCAAGAATGACGAAATGTTTCCACCATTACCAGACATATACCTCATTCACAGCGCAGCATAAAGGTACCTTTAGCTAACGTCCCGTAGTCAGAGCGGCGTTTTAAGGATGCGACTTTTCAGTAGAGGCTCGCTATATGAGAAATCGGCGAACTCAGCGTACGCCGTGGAGAGCACGTGTCTGCGTGCCACATGAGCACGTGCTGCACTTCCTACGTCGCGAGCATGATACTGGCTCGTATTTATTAAAGAATGCTTAGTCGCAAACCAGCCTCGTAGCGCTGTTCCTACGTACGATCATTCGGATCACGGCCAGTGAATAAACGCAGGGACGTGAACGTGAGGAATGGGTGGATGGACGATTTGCGGTACGGGAACCAGCATGAACGAGGAAGAAAAGCCTTTCTACATGGCGGATGGAGCAGGACGAGCTTGAAAAAGCGGTGCAACGTCCACCTCAAGGCGGTTTCATTATGAAGCTGAGGTATCGTTTCGAAGTGAAAGGCTTTTTTACGAACGATTCGCCGACACATCCGTGTATGCTGTCCTGAAAAACGTTTGCCATCTTCCCATACATTTGGCCTCCTCGGACGCTACGTATTTTAATAAACGCCAAGAAACTGGTAAAATATTGCTTTGTAGGTCATTACCCTGTTCGTTGTAGTTGCTGTTGTTTTTGCTTTGTTATTCAAGAAACCACTGGCGGCAGGCATCGTACAAGTTTTTCATTTCATTTCATTTGTATTACCTTAAGGGCCTCTTGAGGGAGGCATTACATAAGGGGGTGTCATATTCAAGCGAGCATTACATAGGGTGCGTGTCATATTCAAGCAAACTCTAAAATAAGGTGCTTCTCTTCAACATTCCTGAAAAGAAGCATCCAACATCACCTAACACGCACTTCGAGAAGCCCGTTCCGATGCATGAAAATGAGTGTGATAACATATAAACTTCCGGGCTCGATGGGGTTCTTTGAGTACGCCGTCGTGTTGTATTTTAGTGGGCGTAAGTTTGAAATAGACGCGTTCAGCGGAACGCGTGATGACTGCACCTGCTGGCGTGACTTTCAGAAATTATTCAATAATTGCTAGTTATAAATATTTATTTTTGTTATAACGCATTAAACAGCATAAATGTCTAAATCTGTCATTTTAATTTCGAGTTCACGGGTCCGCGGGTACTCTCTGTAGATATAAATAGAGGTTGGCGAGTTCCCTATTGGCGACGTGCGCGATCGAAAGCGTCGCTCTGGTCGGCCTGCCACGATTGGCCGAACGCTGACTATGAAGTCGGCAAAGGATTTCATCATCGACAGAAATAAGAGGAATGTAAGAACTTCAATATTGACGGTGTTGGCAGTGTTGGTTTCAGAGCGCTATGATTTCAAGCTTCCACCATGCTCATTACAAACACCATCGAACTTGTGGTTTGCAAGGTAATGACGTCACGAGAGGTAACAATACGAGGGCGCCCCGAAAACGCCACCAGGTGGTGCTCAAGTCTTTGATGTCCTAAAGCCCCTTCATGTTTCAATAGCAGCGCAAGGTGCGTCGATGCACGAGGCACGTGCAACGTGCAGCCCTTGGTAAGATCATGGCGGCACAGCGCAGCACTGAGCTAGATTTCGGACGCCATGAATTTTCCAGAAGTGGCGCGCGGCACTTGCCTTGAGCATTTCTACAACAATGAATGGCGCCACTTTTCCCAGGATAGAGGGCTTTATGATGTCCCAGAGAACTTCCGGTTCATTAAAATATAGGGAGTATTCACTGGCGGCCATATCTGTGTGCACGACTGCTGAGCGCGTGCTGACGGCGAGCTTCCACAGTTCTTTTACAACGTGCATTCCACACCATCAAGATTGTCGAACTTAGCAGGCTATTAATGTAAGCTCGTTCTGAGCATGCGCCCCAAACATCGCCCTCAAAAATGGCGTCCAGTGAATGCCCCTATTGAACAAAGCCCACCTTAACACCGCTGCTTGAAACGTCGATGAAACATTTAACCAACAATTCTTCAGGTGAACGCCAAAAAAACCAAGAAGTGAGAGATCTGTTCAAATTTTTCGAATATTCTTGTAAACAAACCTGTGTCCTCCAAGACGTTAAATCGTACAGCCAAAAGCCCTCGCTAATGGCGCATTCACATGGACTGTTGGGCTGCGTTTCCGAAGCGGTTGCGGATGCGGTTCGCGGTCGACCCCGTTCAGACACACCGAGACGCCCTTGGCGGTTTCTCGGCGATCACGCGTGATCCTTTGACACTTGCGTTTGGCAACCTTAATTTACAATTCAAAATTCAGTTTACTTCACGATCCAAAGCAAAAATTTTGTTATTTTGGTACTGAAGCTTTTTCTTCACGATGTTCGCACGCATCACGAGTTCAAGATACGAAATAAAGAGTCATGAACCTGCGAAACCCGCCTGCGATTCCCTCGCTTCGCACAGAAGCAAAGCCCAGCTGGCGCACCGTGGTGACTAGGAAGAACATGCCCCCGACCCTTCCTTCGATGCAGTGTTGTACGCGTTCCTCAAAGAAAGGAACGTAAGATCGTTCCTCGGTCATTGTGATTATTGGAAAGGCTTTCCCGTTACTACTTTTATATGTGAAAAAGGAACTCGTTCCCGTTACAGTTAAAAAATGGACCGTATCGTTACATATACGCTACATTTGTATTTTTTTTGGTTACCATAATTAATTAAATCGAGGAAAGTTTTCTTTTCTTTTTTTTACCTATGTCATAAAATGGGAACATTCGAATCTGAATGCCGTGATGGAAGAGCAACAGGAGACGAAAACGAGCGGAAGCGGCGTTTCATTTGTTGATATATTCACTCTTGAAAATCCCAGCTTTTAACCATATTCGTGCTTGTGGTTAGCGATTCAGAAGAGCCAAATGCACTGTTGGCTCTTCAAGGTTGTAGTTTATCTTTTTTTTTTTTCAAACGCGAAAATAAACTACGCATCTCCGACCACTCAATATCTGCGTAAAGTGTAGCTCTAGCGATCCAAACCAGATGACAAAGTTTCAGAAAAAAAACATTTCACGAGCGTTTTACAACCTCGCACGTTTCAATCTAAAAAAAGTCCCGTGTTTTAACTTGCCGACAGTTGCTTCTTAATATTGCTGTCCGCAAGACGAGCAAGTGAATAAGAGGGAAGGGCTTTTGGAATGTCAGTCTTAAAAACTACCGGTCCTTCTTCGTGAAGGTTGGATTCTTTTTCAGTTTGGAGGTGGGGACAAGGGGAGAAGGAATAAAGGTTATTTTGTGTATCGTTTAAGGGTACAAATGTTCGGGATACAGGGGTGTGTTCGATGTCCGGTAATCTGTTCTTTTGTTGCAACTGTACGTCTCGTCGTGGGAGTTCAGTGATGGCTGTAGTCGGCCTTAGATTTCTGGGTGTATCAGGATTCGTGGAAGCAAAGAAAGTAGCTAAGTTTTAGAGCGACCCCTGTCTGTGTCTTTTCCTTCGACTAAACATTTTGCTTTTTGTACCGCAGTCTCGGGCACTGAAAATAATCGATGTCCACTAGTTCTCCTGCACCCCATTGTTACCAAGCGAGGACCACTCAAAATAAAACCTAAGATGGGTAACCAAAACGTTAACAAGATCCTGTTCTTCGTAAAGCTATTAATTTTATACTTGACAAATTTCCTTCTTACAAATAAAATAAAATGATCCCACTGGACAAAAAGACGAACGCCGTTCTTCTTTCCGTTCCAGTAGAAATGCAACGAGTTCTCGTTTCAGTTCCACCGATGCCAAATGGAACGGCGGCGTTCCTTCGTTCCTTCCAAAAGGAACGCGTTCCAGGAACGCCGTTCCTTGGAACGCCGTTCCGTACAGCAGTGCTTCGAAGTGGACCCTTCCGGCATGAATTGCTGACCTTCTTTTTGGGAGAGGGCCAGTTTTCTCCCCACGTTGTTCGCTCTGATGTTTTTCGGAGTATAGTGAGCGTCAGTGGTGGAAGATGGTGCGGGGAATGCGTTCGGTGCTAACCGGTCGTGGCTTCGATGGCGGCAGCCTCCCCTCGCGTCAGCCGCTTGTCAATCGAGTCTGCGGTTATTTTTTTCTTCACAATAAGCTCAACTATATGCCGTTTGGATTACCTATGCATCGTCTGGTACGTACAGTCAGCACGGAATGAAACCCGAACGCCGGAACGCGTGGCCATCGATACAGGCTGCTCCACCTGGAGGGCCCCTGAGAACTAATGAAAATGCACCATGGGTGCGAGGGTGCAGGTCCTACTAAAATGTCCTCAACCCTCGCGCGGGGCGTCTGGGACTTCCGCGTTTCGCCAGTGGCGCGCTGTAAGCGCCGTCACTCGGGGTGCTTTTCTGTCGCCGCACTGTCGCCCCACTGTCGCCCGGTCGACACCGGGCGGCCGCTTAACCTGGCTATAGCTCTTTGCGATAGGCCCTGCTCGAGACAGGGTGATGCATTTATTCCGTTCCGGAATTGATACGCCTGGCATATCGGTGGTTACCAAAGAGAGCGTCAGCAAGCAATTCCTCGCTTTTTAAGAATCGACTGATAACCTCGCAGGAAAACATGCGCATTGCTCATAAAAACCGAGGCATCCGCGTCGGTCTGTTGCAGCATTCTTTTTTGTTCATAAAGAGTATGGTCGTGCGAATAAACGAATTTTATTTCGCGTTTATGACGTTTCACTATTTCTCAGAAACCGCGTGGCACGTTGTTCACCGGAGCCCCAGCGTGGTTCCGGTGACACGTCATCAAGCACTACGGGTCTTCTGTGCACGAAATGTTTCAACTTTCATTTCGCCCTTGCGATACACAAAGCGATAATGAATGACAGCGCTGAAGAGATATCGCTGGGAATCCGATACACAAAGCGAGTGACAGTGCTTTTTGTATCGGATGTGACGGCGCTTACAGCGCGCCACCGGCGAAACGCGGAACTCCCAGACGCGCCGCGCGAGGGTCGAGCTCATCTTAGTAGGACCCGCACCCTCGCACCCCGGCGCATTTTCATTAGTTCTCAGGGGCCCTCCAGGTGGAGCAGCCTGTATCAACGGCCACGCGTTCCGGCGTTCGGGTTTCATTTCGTGCGAACATGCCCCTGGAGCCTTCCTTCGAACTTCGAGTGGACTCTTCCGGCATGAATAGCTGACCTTCTTTTTGGGAGAGGGGGCCAGTTTTTTCCCGCGTTGTTCGCTCTGATGATTTTCGGAGTATAGTGAGCGTCACTGGTGGAAAATGATGCGGGGAATGCGTTCGGTGCTAGCCGGCTGTGGCTTCGTTGGCGGCAGCCTCCCCTCTCGCCAATCGAGTCTGCGGTTATTTTTATTTTCTTCGCAATAAGCTCAACTATATGCCGTTTGGATTACCTATGAAGCCGTCTGGTACGTACACTTTATTTCTTGAATAGGTTACCTTTATTCATTGTTGAACGTTAAAGGTGGAGCTATCGCAGGTACCCTGTCAGCTCCGCCGTAGTGTGTGTGTTATGCAATTAGGCTCACGACGTCTCTATTGACCTGCCTGTCGGTCGTGCACGGTGTCGAAGCTTTGAGTACACGCGACGGCCTTAGTGGGTACAAGAGCAGTCATTTTGGTCAATCAGTGGGCGGGTTCTGATGTTCCACGGGCAAAGACTAACAAGGCAGCGCAGCGACGAGCTTTAGCACCTCGAATAATAAACAAACTAGCTCACCCAATCCAAACCAACGGAGCGAAGCCCGTTAAAATCACTAGTCAATTATTATTTCTGCGGCGGATTCAGGTAACGGTCGTAAACATGTCGCTTCTTCGTGGATTTGTGTGCTGCGACGTTAGGACTACAGCGCCTTGGACTCCTCACCAGTGACAGATGCCATCTTCTCTGGAAAGCCACGGACGTCACGTCAGCGTCGCGTTGAGACTGGCTGCCGCTTCGCGGTTCGCGAAAGCGGTTGCGAAGGAATCGGTCTCGAAGCGGTTGGCAAGAACGCGCCCCAACCGCTCGATCCCAGCCGCTTCGCGGTTGAGAACGCTCGGATCCACTTTGCGGCTGCGGAACCACTTCCAGTGTGAATGCGCGATGAATCTCTAACTTTGTTGTTCGTGTAGCGTTTATGCTTTCTAGCGCAGGTGGCATAAGCAAGCTCGACAGACTTGCGAAGACGAAGCGACTGGAAATTCGCTTGGGACAGAAGCTGCGGTTCACGATTGTAAATAGGCCCTTCCTTAGTTAAAGGGACATTTATGCGCCGTGTGATGACAATCTCCTGCTCAATTTACTAAAGGGACCTTAGCTAAAGGTACTGTCACGCTGCCGTGTGAATGGGGCATACGTCGCATCTACTCCCAGTGACTCCCAATCATTTCATGAAATTAATCAAAAACTGCCAGAAGAAACAAAAACGTTCACACGACCACACAAAGTGTGCTACGACTGACAACGGCTGCTATTGGGTTATTTAACAAATGTGCATTAGGTAATTTTGATTTAAGCCTGTGTGGTTTACGATATTAGCTTTAGGAGCTTTAATTTTAGCAGAATAGTTGCCGCAGATATGCTAGCTATGCTATGCTAGCTACATAACTATGCTAGATATGACTGCTCATACATCGTACAAAAGACAGTCTGCAAACACGAGTCACCGCAATATTTGTGGTTCGAATGCCGCGTGCCCAAATCTCTTCTTGAACTTACTGCCATGCGGCACTCGAAGCATGGCTCTCGCGGGGACTCGCGTTCGAATCTGTTTGCAGACTGTCTTCTCCATGGTGTATAAGAAGTGTGACCCGGATTAAAACTCCGGTTTCGAAGCTTCTGCTGTGCGGGCGACGACGAGGGAGAGGGTGGTAGAGAGAAGAAGGAAAGGTAGCGATAGCGCTTCTTGCCATAGATGACGTGATTGTGCGAGGGGAGGTAGCGATAGCCCGGTGGTGATGGGGCGTCCCGCTCCTCGAGATCACGTGGAATTTTGCGTACGTACGCCGCCGCATTTCGCCGATGAGGGGCACAAAAAGCTACCGCTTCAAAAGCTAATAACCTAACGCGAGTGTTACATCTTATGCGCCAAACAGTCCTCGTAAAATATTAAGTGCCATCTTGCGTAACGGCCGGTGCTCCAAGTTCTCGCCACGTTCGCGCGGTGGCCAAAGTGGTCTAGTCGCTATAGCGACATTCAAGAGAGGGGGGCAGGCAATCGGGGCCACTCCAGCGTCGCTATGACTACTTTTCATTTCCTGCCGGTGCTCCGCTCGATCTGGATCGAACGCCAGGTGTGAGGCGTTCGCCGAAGGCGACGACGAAGGACGGTCTGCATTGACGACTTTTTCGGTCGAGCCAGCTCCGCGCGAGGCGCGATCTTGTCACAGGTTGCACATCACGTAGCCGCCGCAATGGCGTTCGCCTTTTGTTGAACGGCTCTCGTTTTTCAGTCACTGACACCTTAAGAAACCTCCGGGAGTGAAAAGACTCGAGAATTTGAATATTGCTGAGCAGCCAATGAACTTACTGCACCGATAAGAGCGACAACGAACGAATCGCAAAACAAGAAGCATGGACGTTAAAAACCACGACCTCCAATACCTAAAGGCCAACGTACAACCACGGTTTTCTGCAGGGAAGGTAATCATTTTAGCGCTCCCGTCTCCTAAGTTTGCGGGGGAAGTTATGTTGGGGCAAGGTAAAAAGTGGAGAGGGTGTGGGAAAGAGAAAGTGGGCAAAAGCTGGAAAGCACGAAGTGTACGTCGGCCTTTAGGCTGTGAGGACTATAGTCATCGACGATTTAAAAACTTAGGGTGTTGAGTTTCTTAAATAGGCGGTGACGTCTTTGTTTTAAAGGGCCAAATGGTACTACTGCAAACGCGACAGGGGGCGCCAAGAAGGCATGCAAAATGAAAGAGAACCGTTAGGAGGAGAAGTGGGTATTGTAGGTATTCTTTGTAGTCACTCACAATCTGAGGAACGCGCGGCTTATCAGCGCTTGTCGCTTCGTGAGTCGTTCTTTTTATTCTTATAGGTAGATGGTTTGGAACAAACCTTTTTCAAAAACCGGCAGTATTGCTAGAAAGACAAAAACAAAAAAAGGCGACGAAGGATTGTTGCGGTTGATATTACCCGCCAGCGTGCAAACAGTCGCGATTCATATGAAAGTGAAGAGGTGATTGTTGACCATTTCGTACTATAATACCCAGGCTCACCTAGAGTGCCTCAATGTCCTTCAGTTTGAGGGTGATACCATCGTTTGCAGTACCCGATGCCGACAGCACGCTCTCACAGGGAAAATACAAAGAAATCGCAGGAAACAAAATGTCGCCGTAGCACAGTCAGCGCCACGAGCGCGTGCAGAGACTCGCTCTTTCGCGCGCTTGAGAACAAAAAATGAAAATAAGCGTTCGAAACAAAATGGCCGGATGTCATCACCCCAAACAAAACGCACATGAAGGCACCCTATGTTCACCCTAAGCTACAGTGTTCTGACCAGCTGAGACTGCAGTCAAAGATACAAAGCGCGAGCTAGCACGCGCTCGCTGGCTTAGAGACGTGCATCTGTTGCACGAATGCTTGTTCTGCGGAAGAACGCTTTAAAGCAGCGACCTCGAGCTCTCGTGCTTGTGGCATTGGCAGCAGTCTCGGCTTAAATTTGAACGGAGTGTGCACCATTCAAATATTTACGATGAACCGATCTCACCATTCAGTTTTGTTGCGCCACCGCTGCCGGCTTGCATCGTTGGCAAGTGTAGTCTTTCTGCACGCGCGACAACTCTGCTGCGGGCTGCGCGAGCAGAGCACGAGATAGCACGAGCTGTCTCGTTCACTGAGGCACCTGCCTCTTGTGAACTGCAGGTATGGCGGCGTCGCGCATGCGTGGAGCGCTTAGTGAGATCGGTGATTTCTCATCCCAGCGTGCGATCTCCTCAGCCCAGCACGCGCCATGTTTCGTCGCTTCACAAATTGATGCAAACGGTCACGCATCGAACACTGAAAATGGAACCGGCCAGGAGCCCTCTTTTGGAAAGGCCTATAGACCTATTGCTATATTACCCAAGCATCAAGGAGAATGCAGGGATTGGTGTTCCACGCGCCTGCACGTGCTGGCCTCAGCAGTAGTAAATTTTCTAAAGCAAATACCTAAAACAAAAATGGCATCTTGCACGCCCGCGTTCGTCACCGCTTTATTTTGGTTATTTACTTCGCATCTTTTATACGGGGAAGGTGTGCGCGTGGCGCGTGGAACACCGATCCCTGCATTCTCCCTTGATGCTTGGAGTAGCTACATGCAAATGGTCTATTGGCGCCGTGCGCAATCGAAAGCGTCGAGCGATTGGCCTTCCACGATTAGCAGAATGCTGACTATGACGTCAGCAAAGGATTTCTCATCCACGGAAATAAGAGTAATTAAAGAACTTCAATTTTGACGGTGTTGGCAGTGTTGGTGTCAGAACGCTATGATTTCAAGCTTCCACCATACCCATTACAAACACCATTGAACTTGTTGTTCGCAAGGTAATGACGTCACGAGAGGTAAACATATGAGGGCGCCACCATAACATCTCGCCGCTAATATGGCGAGACATAGCTGTGTGCGCAACTGATGAGCGCGTGCTGAGAGCGAACTTCCACAGTTGTCCTGCAACGTGCATTAAGCTCCATCAAGATTGTCGGTTTTAGCCGACTATTGGTGTGAGCTCGTTGTGAGCATGCGCTCTAAACATCACCCTCAAATATGGTGGCCAGTATACACTTCGTTTAAGCTTAAGTGCAGAGGCAGCGGACGCTAATGAGACCAATCAAGGAGTGTCAAAAGTGCAAGTCACTGGCCCTCTTTCGTTTAAGATTGTTTCAGCGCTTTTCTTTCTAGGCAGTGGCAGCCGCAAAATAAATTCGAGAAATGTGAGCATCGTTCATCCTGTCAACTAGGAGCCATGAACAAGCGGCCACGTGGCCTGGTGCCCACCTTATGCCGCCAACGTTATTCATACCCACTACGTGAGTTGGTCAGCCAGTGTATCAAAGTTGCGACGAGTCACTCGCTGTAGATGAGCAATTTAGCCAGTGCAGTACAGCCGCTAGCCTGGGGTCTTTAACGTGCACCACGCAGAAGTGATACACGACCGCACGCCGGTACGATGCTCATCCAGATCGAAACGGACAGAGGTGGAGATTGAACCCAGGATCCCTGAGTTCTGCAGCGCGAGCTTTCGCTCCACGTGCTCGAGCTGGTGTGCGCTAGCCCACTCGGCCACCCATCCTTTTTTTTTTCTTTAATGGCGGCCACCGATCCCCCGGATTACAGTGAGCTAGAATAGGAGTAGTGGAAAAATAGCCGGCTTCCAGGTGAGGCGTTTCGTGTAGAACCTACCAGGTAGCGCTGGTGTTCGATTCCGGAGCACTCCTGCCAGCGAAGTTCGCGCCAAACGTAGCTGTTTTTGATCTTAGCGGTTCATTAGTGTGGCCTGTGTATAATTTATGGGTATTTCAACGTCTATGAATTAATGTTTAAAGCTTACTTGGGCAATGTAGTGAAAACCGGGGTAACCCGTCTTGCATGCTGGCGCGTAGCGGTTCGCATCTGTCTTCTTTCTCTTCGTTTTCATTGCTTAGCGACAAGACTCGAACCTATGTAATCATAACGCTAAGCACTTGACATTCACGAAAACAAATTGCGAAAACGACCATAGACACCACAGAAACCATCTGAGAACGTACGCGACGCCATATCCCGTGTTACAGTAGTCATGTCCTCCGGATTTCGACAACAGCGCCACTCGCGGTAGTCTACACTTCTGGCTTCACACGGCCAATGGAGCGCCGCCGACGATTTTTCCACTACCCCTATATTCTAGTTCACTGTACCCGGATTCGCAAAGCAGAAAACGCTTGCTGAGCTCCAGGCATTGTTAGAGTTTGGCTATTCTCATCACCGCAGTGGTTGGACACGAGCCACTACCCGAGTGTCCGCCGAGGCATTGATTGTTACGAGCCAAAGTCGAGCGCTTGCGCAGTTCTCGTGTCCAATCGCGCTCGACTGTCGTCAGGCAAGTGGTTTCGACGCCACGATTACGTCATCAAGCTTTGCGAAGTCAAGACTGAAATAAATAGTCCCCTTTTGTCTTCTCAGTTTCACCGCGACAAAAAAGCTTATGAGTCAATGGCTCAGAAGCTTCTGAGTCAATGGCAGTATACTTGGGCCAGAGTAGGACCAATACGCCTCTGCAAAGTCAAAAACATTCCAACCTGATATCGTTCCATGACTCCCTTAAGGTAAAACGAAGTATAATAGCGTTACAAAGCGGCAGCCATGACGGCTTGCGCGACTTACCTAACGCCTTGCACACAATTGGTTCGCAAAAGCATACACTCCGCTACAGTGGCCGCTTCATGGCGCTGCGGAGCTGTCCACAATCGTGCGTTCAGTTTCGTTCGAATCGCTACAGTTATTCACAACGCTCGAGCAAGCACGGCTGTTAGCACACACCTTAAGAAAGAGAACAGGCACACTCGTTAAAGCTACGCATTATTGTCTATGCCTTTGATATATGCGAACAAAAATTTGCGAGATGAAAGCAGACGGTTTCTTTATGTCAAAGTGTCGACTTCGCGCGGGCCGAGAATTTTTGGTCGAACAGTTGCTAAAGCTTGCTGTCATTAATTAAGGAAGATGGTTAGAAAACATTTTACAGTCAGTTATGCTTCACATTTAAACTTAACGTGATTTAACAATATTTTAGATATCGTATAGCGTGTTCTGTTGCTTTTTTATGTCGGTTTCTTCTTAGTTATTCACGAAAAATGATTTAACTAGAAAAAAGAATACTCGTCACCATTCTTTCACCATATCTCCGGAGCCGCAATAGCAATCAGTGATGTGCATAAGAATAAAAAAAGCAAAACAAAACTTGCGTGATTAATAAAATAAAGTTGTAAAAATTATTAACTTCTTAACAGAAAGAAGAAGAAAAAACCATCGTTCTTCACACAAATTTTGGCTGCAAGAATCTCAAGATGAAAAGAAAGAAAAACATATTAAAAATTTTAAACCCAAGGATCCCCGAGACTCTTGTAGCATCGCATGTATCCCAGATTCCGCTCGAAAGCGACAGGCAAGACAGCTACCACCGTTTTTGTTTTGTTTGTTTTTATGTCTCGAGAGCGGGGTGAGGGGGGGGGGACTTTTGCGGAAATAGGTACTAAAACCTAAAAATTTAGTTTTTCTAAAAACATTAAAAAAGCCCATAAGCGAAAACACGCACGCAGAAGCGTCGACGAGGACGTCTTTTCACGCACCGCCGTTACGACCCATTTGTCAAATCGCCTTTCAGTCTTCCCCCGCCCCCTTTCCCCAAGTTGCACCCCTTCCCCTTTCTTCCTCCCCATTTTCGCTCAGTTTCACCGCCGACACTGTTGTTGTGCTCAAGTTCTGATACACGCGCACTCTCTCTCACAGAGGATGAAAGGGAGGCAACCCAAAGTGCTCGCGCTCCTCCAAAATTTCCCCGTTTACGCCGAGCTTCGCCGCGAGAGAGTTTATATGACTAAAAGAGGAACTGAGTAGCTCGACGCATTTACGGGAACGCCGGGGAAAAAAATTATGGGAAAGGGTTTAGCGTACGCTTTTAGTTTAAGCAAGTTCCGTTTTTCCCCTTTCTTTTACACTTCAGTTCCGTTCTCGCTAACTCTCTCTCTCTCTCTCTCTCCTTCTCCCGTCGTCCCAATATTATTTTTCCCTAAACTTCCCGCCCTTTTTTCCCCGCAACCCTTCCTTTCGTGCGTCCTTCCTTCCGGCTTTTTGAGCGCGCAAAAAGTGATATTTTTAAGCGCCAGTGTGTCTCGCTCACTGGCGCACCTCGTTGGAAACAAAAGAACCAGCCAACGAGAGACGGAGTAAGAAAACATTTAAAAGATAAAAAGAGTTGGAGGGTCATCTGGGAACTCTGCACTGCTGCGTAAAAGTGTCATTTCTAAGCACCGGGCACGGTAATCAGGCTAATAAAAATATGAGCTAAAGATTAAAAAAATAAGAAGAAAGAGCAGCTTCGAACGCGATTAAGCAGGTTCTGAAGTGCAGTCCATTAACGCTACGTCGTGTTATCGGTTTTACTAAAAAAAAAAAAAGAGCGAGGGAAAGAATAATAGAAAAAGGACAATGTATTAAAATCTTCGCTACACGCGTAGAAGTGTCGTTCTGTATTCAATGATCCCGTTGGGTACTTCAAAAGCCATTCTTCCTTTTCTTTTTATTTCCGCCATGTTTTTTTTAGTAGTCTCCCTCCAGTGTGTTTACTTCAACGCGGCTTATTTAAATTTTATCGTCGTTAACCCATAACGAGGTTATTATTCAAATTAATTCACGATAGAGACACGTGTTTTTTGCTGTTGTTTTTTTCTCGCTCGACAAGCAGCGAGACATAACGCGTGCCTGTACACGTGATAAAGTACGTGGTGTGAAAACCTGAAATGTTTTTGACAGACCTTCGGCTTTTCCTTATATCGACTCTCTATGCAGGAAAGCCAACCTCACTGAGACGAATATCGTACAGTTTGTTTAGTTGGGTATTAGAGTGAGACATGAACGGCCATTCGCTAACCCTGAATTTGATAGGATGCGCAGCTTTATCTATACTCGAAAGCATCAACCAATCATCCATTCAGAAAAAAAGCAACAAAACAAGTACGCTTTCGTTTTGTTTAGATTAACGAAGACGCGAATAGTTGCAGTCATGTCTTGCCTGGTTGTGTTTATATATTTTACCTCTTCCGTGTTGTCAAACCTCGCTCGTAATTAGTGTGTAAGCAAACTGAAGATCATATTTTATCGAAAGAAATCGCAAAATTAGAAAATATTTTACTATTCGGTAATTTGGAACCACGAATTGGAATATTGACGGCCTCATACTTAAAGCCGCCGTAAAATGTAGAGAGGCAGATTAGCAAGCCATCTGTGTAAATGCTGCCCCAAACCGGACAGTAGGTGATCCACCGTATTCGCCTCGACATTGGATCGGCACGGCCAATCTGGCGAAAAACAGAACAACGCTGTGTTTACACTACTTGGAGCAAAACGACTGCTACAGACGCGAGGCCTAAGTCACGGGAAATGCCAATACATGGCAGGCGCACTGGAATCAATTGCTAAGAGCTCGTGCTCTGTGCCCTGGCCCGTGTCTTGTGCAGCTATACTCTGTTTCACTTTATGTTGTACCGCAGCGAAGGCTAGAAGCGTGAGCTCATAGCGTTGGCAGCCGCTCTTATGTCACGAGAGCTTGTGCCGCCGAGATGTGCCCCAGAGCAAGGAGCTCGCGCTTGTAGCCTTTCCTGCGGTACATCATAAGGTGAAACAGAGTATAGTGTAGATGCCTTGTCTCCAGCCTCATTGTGGACACAAGGAAATCGCCACGTGCCTCACAGAGAACCGTGGATAAACAAGAGGACGCTTCCCCTAAATTCAATCTGGGTCTCGAGCCAAATAGAGCCTTTTTCAAAAGTCAGTCCACCCACCCTGTGCAGAGCCACACCCGACGCTCTAATGGCGGTGCTACACAGGTTCTCCGCACCAGAAAAAGCGAACGTCTTCGAATGCATAAAGCAGAAAGGGGAAAATATGTTGCTCCTTTTACGTCACCTTCGATTCATGAAATCGAGGGTGCTTGATTTAGCCGGGCATAATATCCTATCACCGCCATTAGAGTGGCAATATTGGAGCTTTTACGACTGCCACAAGGTGACTCTGACTTTTTAAATAGGGTAGAGTGGCTTCATACACACGCGCTTTTGCTTGAGTGGCGACATCTCAGCCATTTTTCCGCCCGATAGTTTTTTATGCATTTTGAAGTGCGCACATTCCGGTGCTACTCAGCTCGAGCGCGTAGCTTTGGTTAATGCATAGACGCCATTTTACCGCCAAAGTCATGCACCGAGTGTTCCAGAGCGTCACGCGCGGGCACATTCAGAGCAACAATAGATGTCTTCACCCTGAGACAGACAGATAGAGTGCACGTTCGTGCACTGCCATCTGCCTCCTGTGAACTAAAGTTATTGCGGCGTTTAGCATCCGCCGAACGCTTAGTGAGATCGGTCTGTTCCTCCTTGGCTCTGATGGCGAGAACATTTCTCCTCTTTGGCTTTACGACGAAAGTGAGTCCGAGCTACTTTAAAATCTGAACAAAATAATCTGAAGTTCAGTGCGGGCAGCTCCGATACCTGTTTACCGTCTATCCTGTAGCTGGAGACCATTTCGAGGGCACCCGTGTATTACGCGCACAGAAATGGGTTTTATTCTGCGGTGCTATGACAAAATATGGACAGTGAAAATTAAAGGCACTTTACTTTGTACCTAAGTTATGTGCCCAAAGTGTGTCCCATATGCATAAGCAATTGAAATAAATTACTCACCCAATATCAGTAACAGATTGAACTTCACTGTCCCCAAAAGCTGTGAATTTATTCTCTCCCTCGCTTTGGTGATAGCCGTGTCGTAACTTAGATTGCGTGGCAAGTTAATTTTTTCATCTTCAAAAATACCCCTCTTTGTGGCTAAACCAAATTAAAGCAGAGAAACTATTTCACACCCATATTGGAATATGTAAAATTGGAAACGCTCGTAAGAAGCAAGAACAATTTTGAAAAAAGAGTCATAGTACAGGCTAGCTGGTGGAAGTCAACCATTTCGTCGTTTACCCTGAGACTGGGGTTTTTTTAGAAGAGCAAAAGTAACAGAAAAACAGACAGGTCTCAAACTCAGCTACAAGTTTATTTCAACAACCTCCTCTTATATAGTCCGTTCTCGTCGTCACCAACCAATCACAAACGACTTGTCCTCTGCACCGAGACTTTACAAGTTCCACTCTATCACAAAAGAAGCGGACACTTCCAACGTTTCCAAGTGAAATGTTCTAGCAGAAGATATGGCACACAAAGACTTCAATCAACGCCTTTGTGTCCTCACAATACACAGGACAACAGCCCACACCCACATCCCACTCAAAACAGGTCACCTCCAAAATAACCCCCACAAACAATACACACCAGACGGACACTTCCAACGTTTCCAAGTGAAATGTTCTAGCAGAAGATATGGCACACAAAGACTTCAATCAACGCCTCTGTGTCCTCACAATACACAGGACAACAGCTAGTTGGCTAAGGAGTTGGCTAAGCATCTGGAGTAGTGTAGAAACTGCACAACGGATTGGTCTGGAACGGATGTAGTTGTTAAGGAGAGCAACGATGTTAAAAGGGTGGTAAAAGAAACAATTAGGATTAGATCGTTGGGAAATTGCATTAGTCAACCTTCCATGCAAATAGGGAACCGCTGCAGGCAATTCTTACAGTTTTAAGTGTTTTTTTTTGTTTTTAGTGTCTGGTGTGTATTGTTTGTGGGGGTTATTTTGGAGGTGACCTGTTTTGAGTGGGATGTGGGTGTGGGCTGTTGTCCTGTGTATTGTGAGGACACAAAGGCGTTGATTGAAGTCTGTGTGTGCCATATCTTCTGCTAGAACATTTCACTTGGAAACGTTGGAAGTGTCCACTTCTTTTGTGATAGAGTGGAACTTGTAAAGTCTCGGTGCAGAGGACAAGTCGTTTGTGATTGGTTGGTGACGACGAGCAGAGCCGGATTAAGGCATTTCGGGGCCCTGGGCTAAGGACGCTTCAGGGGCCCTAATGATGATGATGATGATGGCGACGATGATGATGATAATGATGTCTGGTTAAGGCAATGAACCTGGGAAATACTGCAGTTTCTTTTATTTTTTAATCAATAGAAAGTAGCCTCAAAATACAAAAAATTTACCATTCCCGTCTGGTTTCAACTAGGAGCACTCCGGCAAGACCCCGCGGAGGCGGCGTGCAGCTCTGTTCCCTTCCCCAGCAGCGTCGAAGGCCGCATTTTCAAAGTGTAAGCGCCTCTCAAAAACACGTGTTTGCGCACACGAGACACGAGCCCGAGTAGGGTGAAGGGGGAGGTGTTTATGACATTTTCCTTCCTGACAAAAAAAAAAAAAAAAAGAGGAGCGAAAAACCCCAGATCGTGGGGCCCCTCGCGTGTTTTCTTCGTTTGCTCGAAGCCGCTTTCAAAAGAAAGCGAACAAGCACCCTAAGGGGCCGGTCACCCACCTAAAGGGCCGGCTTTGTACAGGGATAGGAGGTGCTACGCGAAGTGCGCGTTTTGCCTCGCTGACATCGCCATTATCTTTGTTTATCCCTCTTCTCGAATGTTGCGGCAAAGCACCATCGCCTTCCAAAAAAATTTCAGATTTCGTTTTTTTTTATTTTTTTTTACGAGCTTTCGTCATGGGGGCCCCCAGAGAGTTGGGGGCCCTGGGCTGCAGCCCCCTTAGCCCGTACCATTAATCCGGCCCTGACGACGAGAACGGACTATATAAGAGGAGGTTGTTGAAATAAACTTGTAGCTGAGTTTGAGACCTGTCCGTTTTTCTGTTACTTTTGCTCTTCTAAAAAAACCCCAGTCTCAGGGTAAACGACGAAATGGTTAACAATTTCGAGTATGTTTTTGTTTTAAAAATAACAGCTTCAAAAGGCACGTCTTTTCAAGAATGAGAAGTTAAACACCCCCAAGCACGTGGTGGAAGCGCGGTCATGCGCGAATTCAATTTAATTTAGTTTCTTATTAGGGTATTACGTAAAAGAAACCATATAACGCCGCATTAAACAATAAACAATCACGCAGTGCAACAGAAATAGGTAGCTCTGCTTCGTTTCACCTTAAGGGGTACGGCGATTATTCCAGCTACCCCAACTAACTATATTTTTTGCATCCCCAAACATTACCCTTTCCAGTATATTTATTATCGCGAAATTCAGAATAGTTACTGTGAAATAGGCAAATGCAAATTATGCACAAAAAATATCCCATTATACCCGCACTTTTCAGTGCCGTGACATCAGTGGCATGAAAATTTGCCAGTTGAGCAGGCAGTCTACAAAAATAGACTATGTCAGGCATTTGTTTCGTTATGGTGCGCGAATACTGTAGCGAGCTTCCAAAGGAACCATTTGACACCATGAAACGGTTGGGAATCAATTGTAAACAAACTCTAGAGTCCAAGAAGTGACCAAAATTTTCGCGAAAAAAAAATGAATATTTGACCTAATATTTGGGATAGTATTTCAGCGATATTTGTTAGTGTGATGAGACCAATGAAATGTCATCTAAAACACAAGTGATTGGGCTATTCGTGTACATAATTGGTTCAGCGATGATCGAACAAGTACAAAAACACGACGAACACCACGTTTTGTGCTTTTGACGCTGTTTCATTGGTCACCTCATCTCGTAGCGTCGGCAACGTTCGGAGCTAACGAAGTACTGACTTAACTCGTTAGATGAAAAGAGCGAATTCAAAATTCGAATCCGTTTAGTTAACCCAACAACTTGTGCCCAACAACCACACTAAAAAAAAAACTAACGCACACAAATCCAAGAAAATACATAACAGCGAGAAAATAATTAACTGACTGCAGAGAGATATGAGGCAGTATGTAAACACCTCCCATTATGCCCCAAAATATTCAACCGAATATAAACGCGGAACGGAAGACAGGTGAAAGACAGTAATCAAAGTTTGAGCACGTTTCCTTGCCGCCACCCCGGGTTCCGCACAAGTTAGAGCTGGTCACGCGACATTCCTGACACGAACTTGCGTGACTGGCCGGTAGATGAAGCTTCTTATTCGGCCGATGCGACAAGTGGGCAAACGGTTTGGTCGCCTGAATCCTGAAATGGCTATGCGGAGAGCAAGTGCGTCTGCTTCTGTCGCAGGAGTTAAGGTGACGTCAGAAGGATGACGAACTCTGATTGGCTTTGGATGAAATGATAGTGGGTAGACCTCAACGCTAGAGGCGTTGAGGTGTACCCACCATTTTCTTTTTCATCCAGCCAATAATAGCTTCGGCGTTCTAACATCATCGCAACCCCGTGCTAAAAGTAGTCTACCTTTCCCTCCGCATACCCGTGCCGGTTCGCAGTAGTCAATGACAGCTCAAAAAACGCAGGGTGCGACCAACGTTTGATTACGCTCGCTGCTTTTTGATTGGTTCTTTTTCGTTTTTATCGGTTGATGCCCGAATCTCATTGGCTACGGAGAAGTAGTAAGATGCCCGGCACTATAGCTGCGTTCTGCGCCTCTTAAGATCATAGAAGAACTAACCTCTTGGGTGGCCCACAGAATATTTGACCTCTAAGGTAGTGGACCAAGTAATGGAGTACTCTCTTAAGCGCCCACTCCCTCATCCCCCACTCAAGTGCGAAATTAACTATGTACTGTAAATAATTGGGGAATTTCGTTTTTCACCTTCGTTGCAATCGAATAACTGTGACTATAGACATTACAGTAACCGAAAGAATTAAAACGACAGGGCGTGTTTTTCGAACGCCCCGCCTCCAACACGTGCTCCGTGCCTTCCACCGTGCTTTAATTTCGTGCGCGCTGCGCTCGAGTATTACGAGACACGGTAAAGATGTTCAAGCTCCTACCTACCGTTCTCAAACTCTCAGTGACTGCAGTAGCTGTAGCAAACATTCGAATTAATAAAAAATGTCTTGTTCTTTTTTTCGTTTTTTTTAAACACGATAAAAGTCGGCAGTATTTCTACTCTACAAGAAACAATGATAAAAAAAAACTACGGGAACGCCCTTTGTGCTTAGATATTCCCGTGTTATTTACAATGGTTTTGACCTATAGCATGTGTCACATTCTGCTAGCATCCAGGTACATGAACACCTTTGCTCTCTTGTAATAGCGCTCCTAAATTATGCGAAACACGTCCTCACTGACTATTCAATCACGAACAACAAAATGATCAGTAAGACTGACCGCGACCCTACAATAACGTCCGCGCTTAATCCACGCCTTCTAAAGAGAATTCTGAATACGGCCTGGAAAACGGCATAAATATGGGCGAAATGTAAAACAGTGTTTTCTGAACACCACGATGAAGCGGCATGGTTACACATTTCTGTACACGCTACGCGATAATGCAGTTTCGCCAAAGTCGGCACGTTACGCAACTTCGTTAGTGACATAACTCGCCATTGAGGCGTCCCGTTCAGGGAAATACCGGGAAAAATTTCAGCGTCTCCAATATTACACCTCGTCGTCGATCAAGTTCACTATTCTCCGTTTCTCCATACGATACCTACAGCCGATGCTACGAGTAATCTCAGCCGGTCCAGCGCTCTGAAAAAATCACGTGATTACGCGCCACGCCAGCCGCTGAGCCCTACGGGAGGTCACGTGATACTCGCACGGCATTGAATTGGCTTCGATGGTTTGCAGCCTTCTCTGCGGTTCATCGTAAGGCAAAACGTAATGTGCCAACCACAATCTTCTTCTGTGTTTCTTGCTAATGTAAAAAAAGAAGCAAAAAGAACTGGTGAGACGTTGTCTACTCTTGTTAATTACAAAACGAACATTCATTTAAAAATTGAAACGCGGACATCACATTGTGAAGGGTAAGCGCAGGTAAAACGGTCAATTGAATACTCTGAACTCTGATTATTTGACAGTCAAAGTCAAGAAAGAAAAAACATCCGGTTTTTTATTTTCGACATTACAAACGAAAGCACCACTTTAGCTTCTAGTCTGAGATGTCTCCCGCGGTTAGAGACGAGATCGAAAAATTTGCATACCGTGTTCCTACTTTGCCGAAGCGAAAGAGAGAAAAAGAAATTGGACTGAACACGCAGCAAAAGTTTTCCCCAGTTGGCACCTTTTGTGTTGTTTTATGTCTCAAAACAAAATGTGGCCATTAATAAGGAGGCTACTCGAAACGCATAGATCTCGGGGAGACCAAATTAACATAACCGCGCGTTAGATTAAACATTATTTTTTTTTCCGGGTTCTTGGAAGGGGCCTTCAATTCTACACCTAATGAGCGAATCCAAGTCACACTAATGAAAAGAAAATGAGCGCACAGGGGAGCTGGTGGAAATGAATCAAGCTGTGAGCGGCGAGTTTTCTGCCACGCATCTGGTTGTCACATGAATAACAAAGTAACTGACAGCTTAAGAAACGTGGGGAGAGGCTAATTAATTACCTTCACGCTTTCTGATTCGTTCATCGGTGTTTTTATTGCCCAATGGTGAAATCTCATTGGCAGTGGATTGTTAATGAAATTCTTAGGACCCGCCCCGCCGTGGGTCTTTCAAACTGTCAAGGGCTGTAAAATTCGTGTAAGGACCGGATGAAGCAAACGAAGCAGCTGAATTTGAGACGTCCACCTTTCCAGTACTTTTTTCATTTTTTTTTTGCATTTTTGAATCGCTAACATAAGAAGTCAGATGCTGAACGTTTTTTCAACTATCGCCAGTCTGAGTTTCAATCAAACTAATCAATCTTATCTCCATGGAAGCAACAGCGACCGTCGCCATAGCGACAACAAAAACGCGCAAAATATTAAATAAAAAAAAGATAGGTTCGAAATCTTGTTTCCTGGGACGAAAGAGAATCTAGAGTCCAAAGAGCACGCGAAATCGTAAGCAACAAGCTCGACAACCTAGTATACGATCAAGCAGATATACGAAATTCCACGGCAAGCCCCCCCCCCCCCCCTCCCCCAGAAAATCACGACACCAGGACACAAACCCCGGGGCACCCCGAAAATCGTTCTTGGGGTCTTCGCCCGCGCCTGTTGTAGTAGTAGGAGCGGAATTTCGGGCGCGCTTTCCTCCTTTCCCTTTCTTCTTTGCCCCTCCTCTCGCGTCAATATTTGCTCCGGTGCTGTTGCCTGGCAAGCGAATGGGGAGTGCAAACACCCGATCACGAAATCGGTGCTCTTCTCCCCCCACCACCACTGAGCCCTTCGCGATTGCCACGCCGACTCGTCGCCTTTTCCTTCTCCTTTTTTTTTTGTGTGTCGCCTTTCTCTATCTTTACTTCTTCTTTCAAACTCTCAATTCTACCTTCGTGCTGTCCTGACGGGAGACCACAGCCAAGCGAGAATTTGATACAGCTTTAGGTGTTTCCGATTCGTCACGTTCCCTTGCTCTCTCATTTTTCTTCTCCTTCACGGACGCTCCTTGTTCGGTTTCTTTCTTCAGTTTCGGAAACGCAGGGCTGCGGCAAGTGTAGATCATCTCATTATCGCTCCACAACCAATCAGAGTGTGGCGTCAGGCGATAAGGATGCCGAGGAACCAATAGTGATGAAAGGAGCGTGATCACAATAAGCCAAGCCCTGCATTACTTACGCTGTCAGCAAAAAATAGTTACCTCACGCCATAGAAAAGAAAAATATAGGCACTAACACATATCCACACACACACTCTCTCTCTTTCTCTCTCTCACACACGCACACATACGAACGTGCCCACACGCGCAATCACTAAAAGACGGACACACACACTCGCACGCACGCACGCACAACACAGAGGTACGCACAAAGGAGCCGACAAGATGTGTGACAATTTAGGCGAACAGTGTCGGCGTGAAGTGGAGTCTGACAGCGAATACCAATCGTGTTTACTTCCTTCACATTGTCGTTGTATATTTTTTTGTCTTGTTTTTGTGAATGTAGGTTTCAGTGAGACGTTATCTTTCGCGAGTTTGGGAACAATATCTGGTCGTGCTGTATGGGCGAAATATATCCGTAAGAATTTTATCTTATTTCTCTCGTTGTTTCTTATTGCAGAATTAACTAACATTCATGCAGATACTGAAGGAATACGCTCTCTAAAGTGATGCGCGCTTCATCTACTTTTCTTTTCCGCCATGGAACAAAATAAAACCTCGCATACACGTTAGGAGCTTTCAAATTCCTATAGGATCGCAATACGCACGCGTTGGAACTCTGCGAGTCAGTTGAGTTTCGTAACATTGTACATTTAAAAACCTAAAAAAAACCATTCGTCAAGACGGTTGAAGTGTTGTTACTCTGAAGCACAGCTTTCAGTGGCTCTAGGTATACCTAAATCTAGCTGTCCTTGTCTCCAGTGCACCCGTCGAACCCGCTAGAACGCGGTACGCCGGCATCCAGCGTTTGGCTCTTGCATTCACGTTTAAAAACAATCTCGGCAATTATCGTCACCGAGGGAAACAAAAGCGGTTTGGTATTTGAGGAGAAAAAAAACAAAAAACACCTTCGATCGTCTTTAGTTTGCCCCCAGGATTACGAATATCAAAATTGCATTTCAGATTGAGACGCCAAGTATAGCCATGGCAGCGCTTCCAATATAGACCGACACGCTGTTTACAAACAAGCCCGCGTTTGCCCACACCAGGTGTGGGCACCGCGCTTGCGCAGAAACCGAATTCGCGTGAAGTGAAACGTCTGCGCATACGCAGTGCCGTCGGCAGCGCCTCCGCAGCTGCGTGACGTCAGGGCCGCGTGTCGGTCTCATAGCGCTAAAGCCCTTCCTTCCCGTCGCGTTCGGTGCGGGGAGGGAATCGTGACGTGTTATACACCGACACAGTGTTCACAAACAAGCCCCTCTTTGCCCACAACGGGCGTAGGCACTGCGCGTGCGCGGAAACCGAAATCGGGAGCAGTGACGCGTCTGCGCATGCGCAATACCGACAGCAGCGCCACCGTAGTGGCGTGATGTCAGTGAGTCGAGTTGCTCTATACGGCGATCTCAGCCTTCCTGCGCTGCACGCGTTCCCTCGCAAGCGGCACGCGCGACACAGCTGAAACTTCCGGGTATGACGTCACACCCAACAGTTTCTTTTTTGTTCGGGTTCAATGCTCGCGATATTCAAATTCTCAGGACGAAAATACGCTAATATTTACCTCAACCTTTTTTTTTAGATTTTGTTTTTGAACAGATAAGCAGAGAGTTTTGATATCTAGAGCATCTCATCATTTCTCCGAAGCCAATCAGATTGCTGCATTAACCGATATGAACACCAAAGAACCAATCACGACACTAGAAACGTGAACACGATGACAGGCCCTCACACGAATTGCCAATGAGTTTCAATTGAGTTTCTGATGTATTCTTATAGAGAACATTAGAAACTCAAATTGAAACTCATAGATAATTGTTGTTGTTGTTTTTGCTAATGGGGAAACCTCGCAGACGTAATGAAATGTTTCTTTGTCCGGAAATACCAATAGCACGCAAGACCTTAAAATGTTAGGAGAAAAGAATGAGATGATACAAAGTCGGTCTCTACGATTCCCCGCAACAGTGCCCCGATTTATAAACCCTAACTTACGCACACACCCTATATAAAAAGACGAAAAAAAAGAAAGACGGAGCAATGTTGGAGGGAGAGACGAGCGAAACTCAAATCTTCCAGCACGTTTTCCCCAAAGTCGAATGAAGCCCACAGGCGCGTACTTCGGAGGCAAACCTCTTAGCATGCGAAAGACCTTTCCACTAGGAAAGTCTTTTAGAAAAAAAAGGAGGGGGGGGGAGGCGAAAGAAGCCTCTTGAAGGATGAGAGCGGTAGAGAGAGAGACGGAGAGAAAGAGGCCAAGTGAATAGACAATGACGACGTCGTTTAACGCATCTTCCCGAACGGCCCATTTCCACGGTTCTAATTAAACCGGCCGAGCGCGTTTACGCAGAGCTCCGCATGCCACTTCCGTTGGCTCCCTTCCCACTCCTTTCCCCATTCCCCATTTTGAGCGCCCTCCCTCTTCCCACCTCTCCTGTCCTTCCATTGTGAAACTCTCGCAATCTTCCCGGGGACAAACGCGCGACGTCATGCTGACAGCGCCCACACTCCGCCTCTACTAACGACGATCCGCGACGGACGTCACCTGCCATCCCAGCCAAACCGGGGATGTGGTCGTACCACGTGACTGCGCGCCCCGTGAGTCGCTGCGCCCCTTCCGAAGGTCACGTGACCTCCATACGGCATTAGATTGGCTGAGATGGCACGTAGCGTCCAGCTGCCGTTCATGGCAAGCTGGACCGGAGTGTAGCTGTCCTTGCCGGCTCTCAAGGAAGAGGCTCTTGGACATTGCCGAGGCCTACCTTCTTCCCAGGGTTGATGTGGAACTGCGTGCCCTAGAAGATGTATACATAGATATATGTATACTATATGCGCGTGTAAATGTGCGCGGATAAACGTGTGTATGTGTGTTACGTGCGACGGCGGGTTACTGACGGCCTCCATTCCGGGTTTCTAAATTGGAGGACGTTAATTGTGTCTAACGTATGGTGATTATTTTGCGTGTGTGCGTGTGTGTCGGCTCGCGTGCGTGCGATGCGAGTGCTTGCGAGTGTGCGTGTGGGAGTGTTCCCTGCGCGCTCATGTACGCTCTAAAAATTACATCGCGTCCCCTTTCCCGCAAAGCTAATTGGAGAGCCAATCGCTGTAATTTACGGAAGGACCGTCGGCGAATCACGAGGCTGTACATATATTTACACGTACGCAAACCGTGTGGACTACATGACACCGATCATGACGTTCATCACGTAAAACGCCATGTTGGGTGTGACCGCCCAGGTTCTTTTTGCTTCTTATTTTCATCGTGTCTCAACGTGTTTTATTTTTTTTTGCCTCGTCATTCGCTTTGCGTTTTTCCAAGATTGCGGTGATTGTCTCTTGCGTGCGTTTTGTGGAAATGTAGACGCAACGATTTTCTTCCGGTGAAGACTGGTACGCGAACATTCCGATTTCTTCGCATCTATATGGTTTGTAGCGTCCGAGCGTGGGCGGAAGCATGTTTTCTACGCTTGTGTATCCGCGTAATGTGCGCTTTCTCGATCGTGTCTGAGTGTGCGAGCGTGCGCACCTCCATGCTTAGCGACAAACGGGTTGCGAGGATAGGAGCCGACAACTCAACCAACGCGAAGAGGGTGCCTCACTATGTTCGTGCGCGCTTCGGGACACGTTTCTTTTTGGCCTTCTTGTGGCCGTGGCCGCAATCTCAGTGGCGGCGAAGCGTCAATGAAACGTTCAGAACTCGGCACTCCCGCGTTTCCGAAGCTGTCGGCGACAATACCACAAAGCTGGATGACGCTTGTTTAAAGGGAAACTGAAGCGGTTCTGTATTTGATGAAAAACACTTAAATCGTCTTTATTTGGCCTCCAGAATTACGAATATCAAGATTTCGCTTTTCTTTTAATTTGTTTTGGAGGTTTCAGAAAATCATTTCGAAATACCTCGGAAGCCCCTCTTCTCAGAGCGTGACGTCAAATCCAAAGTTTTCGAAATCTCCATTCTCGCGCGTCTTCAGCGCCTATCAAAGTTATGCACGCGCACTGCTATCTTTCAAAAAGGTCAGAAAAAAAATCCGTCACGAGTGGTGTCAGTGCGGGGGGAGGCTTGCAATTGCACGCGCTGCCCACACCAGCGACATGCGCTTGGCGGCCGGAAGTTCCCACAGTATGACTTAACGACTGGTCGGAGGTTTTCGTCTTTGCTCGCGTTTAGCTCGGGTTTAGTTACATCTTCGGTGAAAACGAGCGTATTCAAATTAAGGGGAAAAATATTCAAAATTCACCTTTAACTCGTTCTTTTTTTTTCCAAAAGATCTTTTTTAGTTTGTTTTTTAACCTTACGTATACTTCGAGTGTTTCGTCATATAGGCGGCTTGCTCACAACTGTTTGTATGGAGAGCGGTTGGTCCTTGAGAAGAAGGTTCGTTTCCGGTTCTGACAACTTTGTCTTAGATGGATTTACAAAGTTACTCGGAAAATAAATAACGATTATTTTATTCGTTATTTTTGACACGCTGCAGTCCTCAGATACAAAATGTAACCTTTGATATTTGCCTCGGTGTCTATAACTGTTTTTGTTTAGAAATGAACATTTTAACAGCTCGAAATCGTCGGCTACGAAAGAATGGCAGTTTTAGTTTATAGACTTTCCACTCTACACAGTGCATTTTTAAAAGTCAAATTCCAGCGTACATTTTCGGTTCAAAGCTAAACGTGTTCAGAATAAAGCTTTGCGACGTGTTTATATTTTCGCACGCTTAAATTTATCTTATGTTGTGTGGCTCTCCTGAATCCTGGATATAATGTTGAAACACGCTACCCTAACACACATTTAGAAAGTGTATCATAGAGCTAAAGTCTCTCTCAAGCTTTACCATAATATACCACGTTGCAAATCTGCGTGTAATGTAAAGGAAGATTTTAGTGAGGTTACCTCTCGTGTGCCTTGTTTTCTGATTGAATACCGGGCCATTCGAAGTTCAGCCCACAGTTAAGGGTATGCTAAAGTAAGTAAAGTATTACCTTCAAAACCATGAACTAAAAAAGAGACTACAAAGTATCCATAGCCTTCTGTCAGTGTTCGCTTTCTAGTTACACATGACAATATTACCGGAATAATTTTTTAATTATTTTTATGCGTGAAATATGTAGCGCCACCCTTCCACCGATCCCTACATTTTCGCGTGGTCTAAGGTCGCGATTCACAGTTTGATCCCCAAACACTAATAACTACACTTACTTTGTTTCAATCTCTCCAGAGTTTTTTTTTTTTTATCTTTTAGGTTTTATTTTATGGAAGACGTTGAAAACCTTTTCGCTGAACTCACACAAACTTAAAAGCAAAAGAAAATAAAAAAGGAAAATATTTATTATTTTCATGTGCACACGAGGCATTCGCATAGGAGGCTCAGCCGGGACCCGAAAACTGATCAGAGAGCCAGAGCTGTCTTCATTACAAAGTCTTATACAGTCAGTTACAGCTAAAGTAAGACACTGAGTGGCGTGTCTTCAGTGTCTTATCATATTGCTCAATAGTTAACGAGATTGCGGCCATTAAAATGCCAGACGACGAATCACGAGGCTCGACGCATTAACCAGACTAAGCCAAACTCCACGTTTTTTTATTTTTTTTTAAATTGCGAATGTTTGTAACACCTAAGTGTGTTTCTGTTTTTCATGGGCCGCAGAAACAACGTATTGCCAATTATATGTACCTATCAAAATAATGCAAACTAAAGTTGTTGTTTTTCTTTTTTTTAGCGTGAAATGTTTTTTGGTTTGTTGCTCCCGATTTTGTGAAGCCGCATTTCTTGAAGCGGTGGCCTGTGACATCCCAGAATGCACTGCGCGAAGTGCTGCATCATGGGACTTCACAGACCTGCACACGATTTCAGTTTCTCTGCTAAATCTAGCGGAGGAAGTTGAATAGGTGTATAGGTCAAGTGACATCTGTCAAGTCACGTGACGTCAATTTCCCCGCTAAATCTAGTGTAAAAATCAACGTCCTGGGACCTGCAGACCAATTTAGTTTCCCGCACAATTTAGCGGAGAAATTGGCATCACGTGACTTGATGCCACGTGATGCTAGATTGTTTTACTTATGCAACCCAATTGGCCAGCAATTTGCCACAAAAGTTTCAATATGTCGAAAATCACCAACAATTAATGTACCGGTAAGGTCGTAATTATTCTTTCCTTTATCTTCGCGCAGTTATGTCAATGAACGCTACGAAAAAGACTCCTACTTACTTCATTCTATTAGGCAATTTGTGTTTTTATTTGAGTAAATTGCTGCTAGACACTTTGCTATAATCGCTGATCTTTTTAAGGAAGGCAGGACGGGGCCTATTATGGTCACATTTCCTGCTCCGTGATTCGCTCTCCGGAGTCGTCATCGGCTGATTGCTGCAGTCCGCCTCATCGGGACCCATCATACCCTGCGTTTCTTAAATTGTCCGTAACTATAGTATCGTTCTTAGGGACACTGATTCTTCTAAATCCTAACTTTCCCGAAATCAAAATACACTTTCAGGCCTTATGATAGTTCCGGCGACAACACCAGCATAGTGTACAAAATTAGGCTTGGCCTCTTTCATAGTATGTATGCGGCCAGAATCGCAAAGATGCTATCGCTACACTAAGGTAGCTTATCACTTCGTTCGTACCAAGAAAAAAAAAGTATACGGACACGACTAGGAGTCGTGAGGACGCGCACCCACTCCGCTTCTACCGCCGCGTCTCTACTTCGTCCCCACTCGAAGCACGACTTTGCAAGAACGTTGTCCCCAACACAGAACCGCAACCTGAGCGACGACGCCACGGCCTTAACAAAACGCGACGGCGCGAGAGATGCCATACATCATAACGTCGGAAAGAATGAATAGAAAAAAAGAAAAACGCGAGAATTACAACAAACATCACCCGATTATGCTCCCACCCTAAAGAACGTAAACAGATGAGTGGCAAGAATCCTCGAATCCTCCCTTCTCGCGGCGGAACTGTACGCACAATGGCTTTGAAGCAATTTGGGGTGTGGCCCACATAAACACGTACCGTCGACGCACGCTCGTCGTTCACGCTCGAGCTTTCTCTTTTAATCTTCCTGTTATTTTTTTTTTATGCCTCAAGTGTAACGTTGAAGAACCCAGTGAAAGTCATCGCAACCTCCCCAAACTGACATTTCGTATTTTTTCTTTTGTTGTATGAGCTTCAATCTGCGTAGATTTTGTTTCTCTGACATATTGTTGTTGCTGGGTTGTTTGTCTTGGTTTAAATCATATTTTTGCCTTGCCTTGTCTTTTTTTTTTCCCTTGCGTGTTCGGAAAGAGGCGGCAGGAAGTCTGTGACATCTTATCTCGTTTGACCGAAGTAGTCGTCTAGATATTGTTATTTTTCGTTTTCTTTTATCATTTTCCCGAGCCCTTACATTTCTATAACATGTTTTTTTTTCTTTTTTTTCTTTCGAGTGATTTTATTGTTGTCGCCGCGTGACGTGATTCTTTCGAGTTTCTCCTCCGAGTACCATTTCGCGTTCAAGCCCGCAAACCACGCACACTAGATTAAAAAAAAAAAAAATTAGTCGTTCACCAAAGCTCACGGTGAATAGAAAGAAGCGAGCTGGCGGGGAGCAAACGTGGAAACGGAAAATGGGGGAGAACTCTCCCATAATGGTTGGGAAGTATTTCACGGCGCGGAGCACACGAAGATGTCGCCTTTTGTATTCGTCGCTGAGGCGACGTGTGTTAGTCCCTCTCTCGAGAGAGAGCGTATTCGTCGTCGCCGTCGTCTCGCTTTCTCCTCCCCAAACGCACTTTCATTTTAGCGAGGAAAAGAACACAAAGAACACCGAAAAGATTGAACTTTCGCTTCCGCTCGTTTTGATTTTATCCGCAGTCATTTGGACCTGAAAGTCGCGGTCACGCTGCTTAATACGTCATACAAAAGATTGTCTGCCGAAGGCGCGCTTCTTCCTTGTACAATGGCCCCTCCGATTCGCAAAAAAAAAAAAATAATAATAATTACGCAGTAAGAAGCGCGAACACAAAAAGCCACGCCATCCATTTCTAAAGTTGCCAAGTAACCGTATGCGAAGATTAAACCTCCGCAGCCGTATTCACCAGACGTGACTAGCGCCTGTGTAACCGTTGACTGACAACGTCATCGATTAAAATGATCGCGTGGCAGGTGGTAATCACAGCCAAGGCTTCATTGGCGCCTGCGCTAACCGCCGGCGTCAATGAAGCACTTATTGTCTCGGAACTCCGGTGGACACATTCAGAAAGAATCGGAGCAGTAAGTAATGTGGAAATTGACACGTTCAGAGGTCAGAGAGAGCGCTAAAGCGACCTCAGCGACGCGGCG
Source organism: Ixodes ricinus (assembly GCA_037355805.1). Lineage (NCBI taxonomy): Eukaryota > Metazoa > Arthropoda > Arachnida > Ixodida > Ixodidae > Ixodes > Ixodes ricinus. The sequence goes on along the minus strand of JAZHYW010023104.1, from coordinate 42,836 downwards.
CGGACGACGACGGAGCCCGCATTTATGGGCTCTTCCATATTTGCGTACGTCGCTGGCAATGCGGCTTCCGTTTTTTCCCCCTGGTCTAAGTGTGTGTGTGTTATTTTTTTAATTTTCTTTGAAAAGCTTTTTTCCGCGCAATTCGCCTCTCGCTATAACATTTTTATTTTTGCTAATCTATATTTAAATATTAGTTTTACGCGATGACATCCTCAGTCACGCAGTGGCGCGTCTAGGTACGCGCGTGCGTGACTTATCTTTATGTCACTACCGCCGGTTACCCCCGACTATAGTCGGTGACAGGTCAAGAACGAAGTGGAAGCTCCTCTCACCTTTCCACTTCAGCAGAGCGAACGGTGGAGAGGAGGCGACCTCCTTTCCACCGTTCGCTCCGCTGAAGTGGAAAGGGTGGAGGAGATTCCACTTCGTTCTTGGCCTGTCACCGACTATAGTCACCCACTCTCGCTTCGCGCTTGTGAGTAACGCTAGGGCCTATAGTCGCTCCAAGTCGCTCCTTAGCCACCGATTCTTCGCTTAGCTCGCGACTAGAGTTAGACTTGCTACTAACGTTAAAACAAGGCTAGTTAGTCACGAATGGTGAACATGGCTGCCGGTGTATTATTTTTTCTGTGTTGTTTCATTTCGTCTATATATTCGCTGACAGTTTAGAAAACGAAGGGCGTGGCACGTCCAGGGCGTCTTGTAATCATCCTGAAGCAGCGTTGTAGGGGTTAGCAAAAAAAGTAACGAAAGACGTTACTCGTTATTTGCAAATATAAGTAACGCGTTACCGTCTTATGTATATGAAAAAAAAGGAACGCGTTACCGTTACCGATAAAAAGTAACGTACGTTACTTTTGCGTTACATTTTTCTTAAATCATTAATCAACACGTTTTAGTGTTTTGAGATTACACGTAGGCATGAGCGCCATATTTAAAGAAACATTTTGTCCATGAAGATACTAAGCGTAATTACTTTATCTTTTTTTCCCGGTTTCATTAAATTCTCACGAAAAAAAAAACACAAAGACAAACGCAAAAAGAACACAGAAATTCACGTGCCTTGACGCCTAAAAAACACAAAACAAAATTAGGCGTGATGTTTTTTTTTGTTTTGTTTTTTAAGTCGTGGGAAGAGAAAGTAACGAGGAACGTAACTCCGTTACCCGGTACTCGAAATGAGTAACGTAAGTACGTTCCCCGTTACTATTTTTTTTAAAAGTAACGAGTACGTTACACGTTACCGGAACAAAGTAACGCGTAACCGGTAACGCCGTTACTTGTAACGCGTTACCGCCAACACTGCTCTTGAGAAAATGAGGTTGCGGCATTATTTGATATGAAGGCCTAAGAACAAATCACGAATCAAAAATCGCTGACATCTTAAACCATGTCCCGTGTTCTTTTTTTCAAGGAGTGTTGTACGAAACGGCGTTTCAAGAAACCACGTTCCTAAAACGCGTTACTTTAAGGAGGAACGAAAGAACACGGCCGTTCCACCTTGCATCGGTGCAACTGGAACGGGGAGGCGTTGCGTTTTCGAGAGAACGACAGGAGGAATGCCGTACCTTTCCTTTTCTTTATGTGTATATGCCTGCAATTTTACTAAAATAAACTGGCATTGAGGTTTTTTTGTTTGTTTTTTTACTTTTCATTATCGACTATTGAGTTGAATTCGACCAGTTAATCGAAAAAAAAAAAAAGAACTATATAGAACAAATGTGATACAGGCGACCCGACACTTAGTCCGATGTAAATATTTTTGGTTGCTGGATTTATGTTATCTACCGATTAATCGGCACAATATATTATTAAAATATGAAAAGGTAAAGTTAACGTAACGACACCTTCCAATCTTAAAAAAAAAAACATGTAAAGGGAACGCGTTTCTTTTGAGCCACTGGAACTTGTAACGCGAAATCCTTCAAAGATTGAGAAAGAAGGAAGGAACGAACTCTCGTTCCTGTTTTGGAGGAGCGTGTGCAACTGTGCCGACAATTGAATGCAAGGCGTGCCTGGTAATGTTCACGCGTCTCGCTTAAATTCCTTTGGTCGGCTTTCGTATCAAGTATTGCCGCAATGTCGTTGCCTGCGGAGCGAGAAGAGGGTGCAGGGGACTCGTCGAGTTTCTTATGCACTCAGTGTCTATAGTGAATGTCGAATGACTACTAACAAGCAAAAATAACAATAAATAAATAATTGTAAAAAACAAAGTGTTGATCAAACGTGGGAAAGACCCTAAAGACACCATCCATGGCTCCTCCAACTCTTGCAACAGTAAGACCGACACGCAAACTCTCGGGATTGATACACGGATAGATGATGCACCAACATAGTTGGACATTGAAGAAACGCACGTTTGTTTTGACTGCTTACTCGGCTTTCAGCAAATAAAAGGTACGCTAAGATTGTTTTGTTTTGTTTTCGTTTTCTAGTGTTTCTAGTGTAGCTTATTCGCAACGATTCTGGTCGGGATAAGCCCGAAATGCAAAACAAAATGTGGACCGATGGGGAATAAGAATTTATTGTAGGCTGCGCAATTTTTCTCCGTCAGAATGCCAAGACAGCCTGACATCATATGCGGTGAGTTACTGAGGGGTGGAGATGGATGAGTCACAACCCCGAGCTCTGATTGGAAGGGTTACTGGGCAGACGAATAACGGCTTGCTGCCCCTGTCTCTTCCCGCGGTCTCCCTCCAATCAGAGCGGATAAGATCATTATCTGCTCTTCGTGTAGTGTCTGGCGTTTGAACGACGGACACAGGCGTTCGGAGTTCGAACGGGTTCGAACCGTGAGCAGAGACAGAGGCAGCTAGCCTCTGCGCCTACCCACTATCCTTGCAATCAGAGCTCCACGTGTTCCGATATCCTCCTCTCCCTCAAAGGCTGTTTCTAAAGACACCGTCCATGACAGCACGAAGTGCTATCAAAGGCAGCTCCTCTTCTCCTATATTGTGCTCTAAGAATTTTCTAGCTGTGATGTGTGTTCTCACCGATTATATTGTGCTCCAAGAATGAATATATATACCAAACTTTTTGTTTGTCACAAAACGTGTTTTATCATTTAAATTTTATGAGAAAACCGTCACGAAGAACCGTCCCAAGGGATCATCACGAAGGAGCGTTTTGAACAACAGTCACGTCGTTTTGCCAGCTAAATGTAGCGGGGAAATTATGATCACGTAGCCTAAGTTTAGCGCGAAAATAGAAGTCACGTGACCACGTCTTGACATCATGTTCCTCGCCAAACTTAACGCGGAGGTGATATCACGTGACGTCAATTTCTCCGCTAAATTTAGCGGAAAAACTTACGTCACATGATCACGTCACCTGACGTGGTCTGCGCTGTCCGGTTTTCGCCAGCATGATCAAACATGCATAACATTTTTTTTTTTGTAAGGCCAGAATATTGTTTTAGTATAAAAAAGCAGACACTAAGTTCGTCGCCTAAAAACGCGCGCCGCGTGCCTTTTGTAATGGTTTTAATGAGAACCGCAAGGAGGCGACTTTGCTGCTCGAACGTGCACCTATTATATTTAGAACAAAATTGATCCTTAGGAAAAGGTATTGTTTAGCTGCACGTTTCCTTATGAACTACGACGATCACTATGCAAACATATGTCGAGGCAATCAATAGCCTTGCTTGCAAGCCGCAATCTTCGTCGTCTTTGTTAGTTGGTTAGTATATTCATAAACTGAATTTTAACGCTGACTATTCCTGACTTTAAATACATGTAGCTGCTAAGCACTGCGCGTAAACAAGATCGACCTGGCGCATGAACTGTTTAGAACTAATGGTAGACTAATATAAACGTGAGCAATCGTGGCCGTAGACTTGTTTGCGTATTCCATATAATAAAGGACCATTAAGTTCGGCAGTTGCGATCGTATAATGTAAGCATAAGGCAACTTTGATCGTTTATGTTTTGTAATTCTAAATTAGGATTTTTTTTTATTTTACGGTTGCTTATTTTAATGATTTGCCAAATCGACAATTTATTCGATCGCAGACCAAACGCAGCGTCCAGCTATGAACTCGCAATCTGTTCATAGGTAAGAGTCCCTGCACGGAAACAGATCAATATATTCAAAAGTTGGTCGACTCAGCCTTTGGAGATATAAAACCTAGTGCGATTATGATAACGCGGGAGACGATTAAATCGGGTCCATGCCTTAGATTCCGCGGTTCTGCTATTTATTTTTCCCGCAGATTTGCATTTAGAACTTTAGACTTGACACATTTCACGAAGGTTGTCAGATCACCCTCGGAAAATGCGAGAATTCAACCGCGGACCTGGTGCTTTGAATTACTCGTTTTCACTTTCATGAACGGTCATAAAATGAAATTGGCTACTTGGAATGGTTGTAGGGATGCTTTCAAATGTCTTGTATTTTGAATCATTAATGAAAAGCTTGAATAATGTCGATATTAATCCCTGGAGAAGGAGAACAAGGAGGACAAGGGACAAACATAAATCTCCAAAAACAGGTAAGTGACCGGTGCGCGACCGATAAAATCCGCCTGGTCCTGGTATCCAGCTAGGAACCTCTTCGTTTCCAGTGGAGCGCTCTGCCAACTGAGCTAAACAGGAGTTAGACGTCAGTTGAGCAAAGGGGTTTTATCAGATGCCACCAGCAAGGGTGAACGGGCTGCATTTTAAAGTTATAACCTTATAACGCAGGCCGTTCCCCCTTGTTGGTGTTAGACTGGTGGCAGCTGATACAACCCGTTCGTTCTACTGACGTCTAACTTCTGTTTAGCTCAGTTTGCAGAGCGCTCCACTGGTAATGGAGAGGTTCCAAGTTCGATACCAGGAACAGATGGATTTTTTCGGTCGCGCACCAGTCACTTAGATGTGTTTGGACTTCTGTGTTTGTCCTTTGTACCCCTTGTTCCCCTTCTACAGGGATTATTATCGTCATTCTTGTCCTGCTCGCTTGCACCTTTGCATTAATTGCATTATCGCCTTCATTAATGCTTTAGTTTCTATGTTATAATTTGTCTTTCCTTGATAGTGAAGTTTATGTGTGTTGTGTGCTTTTGTATGTACGTATATTGGTGTATATATATTTGTGTGCATATACTGGGCGTTGCGGATTAGACTAAAATAAACACATGCTCTATGGCTGTTTTTTATTATTAAGTTGTTCCTAATCTTAGGTATTAATGATGCCAACTGTACAAGTTTTTTTTTGTCTCATTTTTTTTTGAAGGGGATGCATATTTTATTTTACGCGGGCCAGACCGAGATTATGTAAGACTATATACAGGCATGCAGGATTCGTGCACGTAAGGCTATGTATAGAATTATGAAATATACTCGCAAATCGAGCTGGATATTCGTATAAAACATCTCACAATTAAAAAAAAAGAGTATTTACCTGGTTAACCAACAGCAACCACTACAATACGTTTTCTATACCACCACTGCTTGCTACTATAGAAACTTTAAAGATCCGAAATCCTGTAAACGTCAAGAGTAAACAATCCGGAAAAAAACAGAGGGAGTAAAACATATGTTTTTTTTAGGATATAGTAGTTTAGGGGCAATAAAAACAAAAATATATAAATTATATAAAAAATACATTACGGTAACCAATGAAGACTTTTTTCGGGGAACTTCGAGACAATCACTGTTCACGATGCTCACAACATTATATGAGATGAGTGTGCTGTCCTCGAAATATGGAAGACCGCAAAAACAATTAGGGAGTAAATTAAAAATAAATACTATAACCCACATGCTTACGCGGGAATCTAATTTGTCTCTCTACCATTTTTTTATGTTTCTACAGTATTTAGAAACCTAAATATTCTGGACGAATACTCCTTAGCAATATCTGATATCAGCTTTTTTCTTGTGATTGAAAGCAGACGTGCTTAATGGTTTTGAGCGCCGGACTGATCAGGAAAGCAATAGATCAGTCAGTATTATGCGGCTAATGGCTAGTAGCCACAGATACCTTCCTGAATACCTTCTAAAGCAAATTTAGCCCTGATGTTATCGCGTTCTTCATAATATTATCCTTACATAACCATATCAAACAGCGAACTGTCCAGATAAGTGGGATCAACATAGCAACAAAAACACGACGCTGAAAAATATAATAGTGCGTATAATAATCGCAACATTCTAACATCCTCGAAGCTGCACATTCAGAGGTGCGTCTAAAGCCTAGTAAAAGTTGTAGAGTTTTGTTTATTTATACAAACAAAACCAAAGAACAATACAAAAAAACAAAGAAGACAAATCTTGATCGTTAACTGTTTTAAACACACAAATGTTCTTCCACATTTTGTTCACTTCCCGCGGTTTCCTCCGCACCGAAAGTTGTGTACAACCTTTGCTTTGGATCGTCTCCACCATCAAAAGAACAAAGCTCTGGCAAATAACGCGAACACGACAGGGCAGCTGTTGTGTACACCATTGGCCAAGGAATGCTGCAGACGTTTGCTCGGAAGAAAAGAGCCAGGACAGGCTTTCCGTGCAGCTGCCGCGCGCATCGGGCCTACGCGTGAATACGCGAGAGATACGAGACTACGAGGCCTTCGGCACCTAATGGAGCGTAACGCGGTAGACATAAGAAGAACCAGTTGTCGGGACAGGAGCCAAGAACCCAGGCCGAGCGGACACTGCTGCAAGGCCTGAACGATAGGCTCTGCTCTCCTAGGCTCCCCAGAGCTCGCTCGTTTTTATGTTGAAATACACAGTACAAGAGATTCCCTTTTCCACCTTCTTTAAAACACTTACCTTCTTTTTCTAAGACTTTCACCGCCAAAGGAAATGCCTACAAAATGGTTTGGAATGAGTTAGAAAAACATATAAAAACATTTACGAAAAAGGTAATCTAAGGGAAACAACATTTGCAGACTGGAGACCGTATTCTGTTCTTTCTCGACCCTTTTTGCGTCACACTGGCGCAGAGGCACGCACATAGAAAGAGCCGCTATATTTGAGGATCAAAGAAACCTCAATTCGAAGCATTCTGTATTGCATTACTCCTGGTACATCATCAAAATAGTACATGTTTGCTGAGGGTGGTGAAGAAAGAAAAAAAGAGGTTTATTAAGAACGAAGGAGTCACTCTAGACGGCTTGTCTTATCTAGCTACACTGAATTGGAGAGAGGAAATAGAAGGGGGAAAGCAAAGAGAGAAGGTAGAAACATATCAAATTAACTTGGAGCTAAACATCCGCTCCCTAAAGGAAATATATATATTTTTTAGTTTCACTGAAAATATATGGAAAACATTTGGTTGAAACTATTAGTGTTTCAGGACCATTGCCGGAATTTGGATATTTTCGGCGAGAAAGAAAGGGCCAGAGTCAAGTCGGGATAGATTTTCGAGGCAATCATAATCGGATTGGTGAGGTTAGCTTGCGGGTTGACAAAACTGCTTCTCTCAAGGAGCAGCGAGAAAAATAAATGCGTAGACGAAACTTAGAAAATAGAAAGATAAAAGAGAATGCGATGACGACAAGTAGCCGAAACGAGAAAAAGAAAAGCGAGCATAGTGAGACGAGCAAAAAACATTTTGGTGCTCGTGAACAGTTGAGAGTATCGGAAAAGCCCAGCTAGTCTATTGTGTTTTTGGCAGGTCACATATTAAAATTAACTACAAGAAAAGCTGGAGCATGTTTTCAATTTGAGATTAACTAACTATTAAATATGTCAGTGCACCTTTTTAGTAATATTAACCATAGACTCGTTGTCACCTGAAGAAAAAAGCCGTTTACAACTCCCTGTAACGATGAATTAGAGCGCAGCTTGAGGAGAGGAAGGCACCGGGGGGGGGTGGGACCTGGGGAAGGGGGCGGAGAAAATTTTCCGCGAATTTAGCGGGGAAATTTACCCATCATGCACCGCGCGGTTACGCCGGCAGCGACCCTTAAGCCGGAAACGGGCGCCTAAGAACTGCGCCTAAAAAGCAAGTTTGGTGCATTGTTAATTGGCAGCAACAGGAGTTCTTGCAAGATTTGGTTGTCAGAAGAATCGACGCTTTTCGTGTTTGGAACGTGTATACGTCTCGACAATATAACAGTAATTTAATCTAAAACGCACCTACATATATGTCTTAAGTCCACACATAAAGGGGACAATTAATAATACACCGCGAGGACACGGACTATATTTTACTATGGTTCTTGAGGAGTAAACGAATATAGTGGTTTCAGTTCTGATAGGATGTGCTCAAAAACGCAGTCAGATTATCACCCAGAGTGCAGCGACACGAAGTACGTTTGACCACACCGTTCGTCTGAGGGTGACACTGCGGCCTGTTAAATCCTGTAGCCACACAGAGAGCCCTCGAACTCACGCGATCTAAATGATGCTCCCCTGTCTGAGATTTCCATTTCGTGGAGGTCTACGCCATAACACTAGGTGTTGGTTTAAAAAGATGCACCGACGACGTATTTAAAGTAGCCTCTATGCACTTTCACCTATTTTGTAGCGTAGTATGTAACCACAATTATACACGTGTCATGGTTGTTTTTGATTTTTGAAAGGGCCCGAAGTGTTCGAGTTCTACGATGCCCAATTGACAGTGCTTGGAAGCTATTTGTTTGTCGTCTGCCTTAATTCGAATTTTTTTCAGTAGACAGGCGGACGTCGCACTTGAGCCATAGCCACCGGACAAAAATCATTGTAAGATTTTGACAAATGTTATTTGTTTCACTCGACTTGCGGTGGCAACACCGTGGAACATCTCCAATTCCCTTTGGTTTCGTAGCCCTTCTTTATAAAAAAAAAAACAAAACGGGAAGTCAGTGACCTGATGGTTGTGATCGATGAGACAGCAGACCATCCATTAGATTATGGCTGGCTATCAAACAATGCGCGCGCCGATCTGGAAGCAAAACTGCGCCGTTGATTTCATCCGCAAGTAAATGGCATGCACGCGATGTTTTGACATATTCTGATTCTACTGCCTACAGGCCGAGCGGTACAATAGAAGAGAATGGCTCAGACGTTTTTTATTGAATTTCAAAAAAGGGAAACTCTGAAATTTTGACGCTGCGGTTCACATCAATGGACGGCTAGAAAATGAGAGTCCTGCAACTTCATGACGCATCATTACAAAGTTTGTGTCAGATCGCTCTTAGATTGAATCCATTGCAGTGCAGAATTGTCGAATTTCTGGGATAACATGCTTTTCGGATGCAATGATACATCTCATATGGCCAAAAACAGCGAGGCATCTAAGTTCCAACGAGTGACATCGACCTTCGAGGCTCATCAATGATCCAGCCGGAATTGATAAAGAGACATTCCATTCCGGTAAAATATCTCTGAAGACAAGCAGCACCAAGTTGCTTCGTCACTCTTAGCGGCGAGGTTAGGGTGCCTACATGTCTGTCTGTCTCGAGTGAAGACATCCATTGTTGCGCTGAATGTGCCAGCGTGTGACGCTCTGGCGCACTCGGTGCGTGACTTGGGCAGTAAAATGGCGTCTATGCATTAGCCAAAGCTACGTGCTCGAGCTGAAAGTGAACACCGGATTGCGCGCACTTCCAAGTGCATAAAGAAAACGATTGGGCGGAAAAATGGCTGAGATGTCACCACTCAAGCAAAAGCGCGAATGTGTATGAAGGCGCTCTAGGCGAGATGTTTCGGCTGCACCCTTGTGTGGTTCCCTCTCGTGACGTCATTACCTTGCGAAGGACAGGATTCGATGGTCGTTTCGCGAGCAGCATGAAATCGTACTCGCTCGGAAACCAGCACTGCCAACACCGTCCAAAGAGCAAGTCCTTACATTGATCTTATTTCCGTCGATGAGAAACCCTTCTGACGTCGTATCCACCGTGCGATTTCATTAGCGCAAAAGCGGGCAAGTCACGCGCCATACGCACGAACGCGGAAAATAACACCGGCATGAAGCCGTTCTCTAGAAAGGTCTACAGTCAATGATAGGATAAGAACGGCAGAGGAGAGTTCATCATTTTTGCCCGTTTCCAGAACGAACTTTCTACCTTCAATACCGCTTTGGCGTTTCATGAGCCTCGAGCGTGCACGCGCAGCCAGAGCACCACGGAAGGCAATGAGCGCGTGCTGAATGCCGGGTATCAGAAAGAGGACACCCTGGCAGTGCCTATTCTTTGACTACAGCGTCCGTGTGGGCGAATGTAAAAAACTTTTCCTTTTTTTTTTTTTTTTTCTTCTTTTTTTTTTACTAGAGCGAGTAGGAGGTTTTAAGAGTGCCTTCTCAATTCAGGCAGCACACGCATACCTTCCTCACACCTCGTTACGCCAGTTGCTGCTCTTCTTGAGAAGAGCGTTCAACAAAGACTCTCTGTTAGAAAAAGTTCGGTATTCCGCAAATTCTGGGGAAACACGTAGCATATCCGCCAATCGGATTCCGCGCGGTCCGTCACAAACCCGGATGTGCCTCGTTCCGACGACGATGTTACAGTTAGATTTGAGGAGTGGACAGGTCAAATGTCTCAAGATCGCTCGGCAGTGAATTGGACCTTGCTTTGAAACGTCTTTATTTAGTCGACCAAAAGAGTTAGCGCACTTAACGCTGTGCTCCAGTTGGTCACGGGTGACGACGTCTAGCTCTCCACGGTGTCACCAGAGAGAGAGAGAAAGAGCAAGACCACGGGAGGCGGCGATAAAGGACGGGACCGGGCCAACCTGGAGCCGAGCGGGGGCACCTGGGGATTTTCGAAGTACTCGAAAAGTGAATGAGATGCCGCGAAGATTCTCGTGGCGGCGAATGAACTTATGAGTCGAGTAGTGAGTTTATTGAAAATAAGGGAAAGAAGGGTAAATGCGGAACGAGAGGTTAGCCTCCCAATGCAGAATATGATACTGTATACAGGGTGTTTCAGAGAACGCAGGCCAAATCGCTCCTGCGAAAACCACTCATCGCAACGAAAAAAGGCTTGTGACGTTTTGGTCCTGGGCCAGGGGCCTATTTAGGAAAATGATTAAAGTCCGGGATAATTAAGTTGTTAATTATTTTTCGCGTAATTAACTTCTTTAATTATCGTGTTTAAGGTGCATGGTTTAAATTATAAAATTGCTCAGCATCATTGAAAAACACTAAATCAACAAATTGCAGAACGATAGAAGGCACGCGAAGCATTTTACGGCTTTCTGAAAGACCGCACCAATTCGACGGGTTTTTAAGTTTCGGTTAGCTATCGGAGCGCATCTCGGCCCCGGCGGCTTGCCCCATGGAGTACAAAACACGATAGTTGTATCACTGCGCTTGAACCTAACCAGCTGACAATCCCTGATGTTGCCTTGTCTGAGGCAGGCATACTTGAGGCGCTCCTATCGTTAGATTCCAAGAAAGCGTGCGGGCCAGATGGTATACCAAATATATTTTAATATCGCTATGCCGAGCGGTGCGCGAAATTTCCGCTAATTATTTACGACCGTAGCTGAAACCAAGGAAGAGTTCCACAGAAATGGAGGACAGCGAAAGTTGTTCCAGTTTACATATCCGGGAACAAACTAAGTGTTACAAACTATCGCCCAATCTCCCTACTTTGCTCGAGTGGGAAGATACTGGAACATTTCCTTTTAAAACTCCTATTCATGCACCTCGAGATTAATGTTATTTTGAGTGAAGAACAACACGGCTTTGGTCGGAGTTTATCGACAGTGACTCAGCTGTTTCATACTGTAAATGAATTTGCAACGGTTATGAATAGAAAGGGACAAACTGACGTTATTTGTTTAGACTTTGCGAAAGCGTTTGATTGTGTCTCGCATCCAAAGCTGCTTTGCAAATTAAGACAGTTGCTCAAGAATGAAAAGATTCTACGATGGTTGGACTCTTACTTATCTCAACGTCAGCAATTTGTTCACATAGACGATGTTTCATCCCCCAAAGTTTCAATTTTATCAGGAGTGCCGCAAGGCTCTGTACTCGGCCCGTTGCTATTTTTGGTATTCATAAATGACCTGACAACATGTCTGCCTATTCAGTGCCGACTTTTCGCTGATGATCGTGTCCTGTTTTCAGAGATATGTTTGAAAACCAAGAAATACTCAACAACTCTCTCGCTTCTATTTATGACTGGTGTTGCAACTGGCAAATGACACTGAACTGTAGAAAGTGTGTGCAGATGACTATTACCAGAAAAAGAAAACCAAGGCCCTTTATATACTCCAGTGAATGGGATTACCTTGGAAGCTGTTAGAGAATACAGGTACCTTGGTATTGTCTATCGCGTCAGATCGAACGTGGAACGCGCACGTAAACTACATAGTTGCCAGAGCGTCGCAGAAACTGTGGTTTTTAAGAAGAAAACTAACCTAGTGTACACCCAAAACAAAGTTAACAGCATACACAACTTTAATTAGGCCAATGCTAGAATACGCATGACTTGGTATGGTACCCATACACAGCAAAAAACATAAAGCCACTAGAACGAATCCAGATCAAAGCATTGCGTTTTGTTTATAACCGTTACGACAGGCTGACTCCCGTCTCTCAACTGTATACACTGTCAAGCATACCCGAACTCAAAACAAGCAGGAAAATTAATCGCCTTAAGTTTCTTTACAACATGGTCAATGGCAATGTTAAACTTCCATTCGAAAAATGCATGCAATACAATACATCCAGACAAACACGCAACAAACACGAGAAAACCATTATAGTGCCACGATCTAAAATGGACTCTTTTAAATACTCCTTCATACAGCGCACTGTTCATGAATGGAATAATTTACCTCTAACCGTTACTAATCAGCTCACACCTCCTTGTTTTGTCGCGGCAGTTACTAATCATTTATTGTCATAGAATAAGTTTGCTTTTTTTGTCTCGAATATCTTCGAGTGTTGCTGGGGTTTTTCTTCATTATTTGTATGCTCTTGTCACTTTGCGTTGTAGTGCCGGTTTAGCTTATTGTTGTTATGTTATTCTTTGTGTGTGTACATGGTACAGTGTACTTGCTGTATCGTGGTCACCTTGCCTTGGAAACGGTCTAGGTGTCTGGCAATATTTCCAAATAAATAAATAAATAAAAATTAGTCATCTCAATTTTAAGATTATCAGCATCAGGGATTTAGGCTTTGGGAGCTGCGAGGCGATTTCAATCTTTTGAGGCTTGGGGAAGAAAATGGGCATTATATGAGGAGGTGCTACCATGGTGCATGCCTGCCTCTAACTGGTGATTTGTTCCTGAAGATATGTAAGGTGGTTATTTGAATGAAGTTTCATGAAGTGACAGATTAAAGCAATATATATCTTGTGAAAAGGACATAGAGGGCCACCGACAGGTCAAAATCATATTTGTCTTATTATCCGAAACGATTGAAAACGATGCCTGGGCATTACCCTTAAAATTAGAAACCTGGGAACTCAGTATTTGTGAAGTATAAATATATATTTTTTTCAAAAACCGAATTTGAACTTCTTGCGCGATCAGCGCCATTGCAGTGACGTCAAAGATTGAGTCGTCCTGCATCTCGAGTTTCTTTTATGCCTCCGAACCGTCCCGACCCGAAGTGTCGTGTTCGCCCGCGTCCCGCAATCAACCGCTCTTCTCCCTGCGTGCCGCCTATCGCTTTGAGCAGACGACGCTCCACTTTCGAGTTTGATGTTCTTTTAGGTACCTCTCAGCCATCTCAAATTCTTTACAATGGTGTGAGGGCGACGAAAACGCGCAGTGGAGGTTTGTGAGCGACGTGAGTGGCCACGTCGCGCCGGTTGGCTGTTGCACAACCGAAACTAAGGTTCACAGACACCAAACCCAGTTCTTTTGACCGTTTGACGATTTCCTTTTCGAAGTCTGAGAGGTCGTCGGGCACCTAAACAAGAGAACTTCGCCCGATTCCCCGACTCACCGATCCTCCTCAGTGCTCCATGTGTCGAGCGCCGCCATGCTTTCCGAGGGAGGATAAAAAGCCAGGAGGCGAAATCACTCCCAACTCCGGCTTTCGGTATTTCAAAACGAAGGGCCATAGAACGTTCGCAATTGCGTAAAAAACACGTTTTACGAAGGCCGGTATTGAATAATATAGAAATGTCGCTTACAAAGCTTCTAAATTTTGAAATAGATTACGTCAGAAATAAAAAGAAGCGAGGAGTTGGGTAGAGGAGAGAAAAATGCCAAAGGTATAAAGGCGCGCAAGCTGCGTGGGGAACATTTTTTTCTCGCGTTGTGGTATTTTTTTGCGTGTCCATGACTACAACTTATATTGGTTTAAACAAAAAAAAATACGACCTTTCGAAATTCAGTGCCCATTTAAACGATATAATTTCCTGCGAAAAAAGAGATTAGGTCAAAATAGAGATGCTTTTGAACAGGTGACGCTGGCTGTGTGATGATAGCTTCAAAGAATGAAAGGAGCGGAACGATTCTGAATGGACTCAATAGCAGATGCGAGGGTGATTCCGGGATGCCAGATAGAGGCTGCATATTCTACAGTAGAGCGAACTAAATTTTTCGTATAAAGAAGCTTTAGAGACGCGGTAGTTCGCGAAAAAAAGTTTAATTTGAGATACTTTGAGAACATGGTAGCGCTTCAAGAGAGGGACGAGAGTAGGAACGAGACAACACACTGCGCTAACTTTAACTGTTTAATTTAAGTTAGCGCAGTGTGTTGCATCGTTCCTACTCTCGTTCCTGATCTTGAAGCGCTATCATGTTCTCACAGTTTCAGTACCAACTCGCCTAAGAATCAACATTACACATCTTTTGAGATAGCCTAGTAATTGACTAGCGCCAATTGAAGATGCCCGCGTTTGTCCCTAATGTCCAAGTCACACTGTTCATACAGCGTACATACTGAAGACACGGAGTTTCTGTGTAGAGAGACTCCGTATCTCCAGACAGTTTTTGTACGACCAGTGTTACAGGGCCGTCGTAAAAGGGAGAGAGACACGCCTCAGACCGATGATTTTATTCACTTGCATCAGGCTCGCTACAGATGCTGAAAAGTGTAGCGCGGTGCAGAAAACGTGCAAGACAGTATACTTCCGATCATGTGTTGACGTGGGCTGCACTCGTAAGTCGAATACGGCGGTGTTCACCGAGTGCAGCTTGTGCAGAAGGTGCAGATAAATCGAACGCGGCAAGCGTCTACAGACCACCCCTGCGATCTAGACAGGGCGTGGTCTGTCGAGGATGGGTCACGCACTTGCGTTTGAGTGTTTCCACCGAATGCGCTGTGCTCGCCTGTGACCGCCGCTTACAACGAGAGCACGCACTTGCGTCCTGGCGCCATCTATCGGGTGGCCCCAGAACGCTCCCGATCTTTGTACACGCTTTCTAATTTTTTTTTTACGGATCCTTCTTTTACTTGCGGTTCGACACAATTTTGACAACAGTATAAGGCTACCATTTCCAATGAGTAGCGCGTGAATTTCATCACGCAGATTGTCAAACCTTCCGTCTGGTTATACGCAGGCGGAAAGGGTTCCAGGGGTACCTGATAGGTGGCGCCAGTGGGCTTATGTGCTCTCTCGTCGGAAGCAGAGAGAAGCAGTAGCATCATTCCCTATCAAATTCAACCGCAAATGAATAAGACCGCCTTTAAAACCTACTCTCAAAATGGTTCGCTCCAAAAACGCTCTCAGGACTGGAATATTGATCTCACTATTCCACACGCTCTGCTTCCCACAGCAGACAATAATTTTGTGTCAACATTTTTTTTTAGGATAGAAATAGGTAATTGTGTGTAAATACGTAGAGCGCAGCGAATCACCGGAGAAACCAAGCCGCTTTGTTTTTTTGGATATCGTGATAATTAGAGATGCCGCGAACCTATCGAAGTGGACGAGATGGGTTCGCGATATTCGATATTCGAAGTGGACGAGATGGGGACTTTCGAAACCCGCAGATGTTACAATTCGAAAACTCGATGACGTGGAGGTTCTTCAAAGTTGGAGCTTGAAGATCTCGAATTTCTCTAAAGATCAAGTTAGAAGTGGAAAATTTCGAATTTTTATAAGATTCAAGTTGAACGAATTTGATAATTTCGAATTTCTCTGTGGCGAAAGTTCAAAATGTTTGAATCACAAGCATATATTCGAATTCCGCAGTTTCAAATTAAGTTCTCACTGATTCATTAAAAAAAACATATTTAAAAAAGCGGACTATCTTTAAGGAAAAGGTTAGACGAGTCTTTTATGCCGTAGAGTCACCTTCCTCCTTTCTTCTCAATACTACGCTATTTCCCGCACTACTGGGGTTTTTATTGTAACTTGTGGAACAATCATTGAACCGCACAACGAAAAGCCTTGACGAGTTTCGGTAAACATGGTAAATCTTCTTCCTACACTTTCTTGCGAACCGGCAGGAGCCCGATAAAATGCCACCTAAATGCGATGCTGACATGAAACAACAAAATATAAAAGACGACGTGTTTATATAAAGGAACCATAGGCAAGATCGTTTGCGTCCCGTGGGTTTTTAGTTGCTGAAGGTTTTTTATACATTTTTTGTGGGATGATCCGCGGGACGCAAAACTCTACCTTTTGCGGTCTTCGGTGTGATGCTGGTTCTAAGTTTGTCGTACCTTTGTTCAGTAGTGTTATCGCTTATGCAAGCGGAGTTATAGTGGCAAAGTACTACTTTAATAGAGACTGGCGTTTTTCGATAACCATGGCTGGTTGCCGATGATCGAATCAGAGGGGCACAAGCTCAACTCGCGCACCTCAGATTTCACGCGCTTGTCCCGTCTGCCCGTCATGAAACAACGGCATTGTTGTATTATGCAACAATGATCACTATAATACATTCCTTCCCCTTCAGGTGGGACAGTTCCGTTGCGGATGACTGGATGTCGCTCTTGTGCTGATCATCTTAGAGTGCCTTCATACAGACGCGCGCTTTTGCTTGAGTGGTGACATCTCAGCCATTTTTCTGCCTAATCGTTTTTCTATGCATTTAAAAGTGCGCGCAATCCGGTGTCACTCAGCTGGAGCGCGCAGCTTTGGCGTAATGTATAGACGCCATTTTACCGTCCAAGTCACGCACCGATTGCGCGAGAGCGTCCCGCGCTGGCACATTCGGGGTAACAATGGATGTCTTCACCCTAATGCCCGCGTCCCACTAGAACGACAGACAGAGACAAAAGACAGCGACAAGCCTCAAACCCATGCAGCATGCTCGCGATGGTACCTTTGGCAGGCGTTTAGTCGTTCGGTGCTCGTGAAGTAAGCACGAGCGATTGCAAGCCTGCCAAAGATACCCTCGCGTGCATGATGCTCGTGTTTGAGCAGAGCCTCCTTTATTCTACAAAGCCTCTCAAATCGCGAAAGACTCTGGTTTGAGGCTTGTCGTTGTCTTTTGCTTCTGTATGTCGCTCTAGTGGGACACGGGCATAAGACAGACAGACATGCAGGCACCCTAGATCTTCTGATCGGCTGCTCTGTCTCAGCCGCTGCCTGGATTGGATTGAATTGGTTTTTTTGGCGCAAGGGCTGCTGAGACCCAAGAGCGCCAAAGAAGGAAACTATTACATTCATTAGCAAGAAGAAAGGACTGTAGTGGTCAAAGTTAGAATTAAGGAATGAGACATGAAACCGGATTATGTCACAAACAATATTGGACATGAGTGAAAAGCTTTGAAGTCCACAGTCGATATAGAAGACCAACAGCATCTAAAAACTTAAGTACCAGCTTGTAAGTCCACGAATGGTTCATCGCCCAGTAACAACATTGGGTGTAAGGGAATGTGCTTTCTGTATAACAGTCCGAAGTGAGATTCGCGTTCCCGTTCATGGACAGGGCACTTAATTATAAAATGGAGAACACTTAGAGGCTTATCACACTGTCCACACAAAGGGGCATCCTCCCCACGGAGCAGGTAGCCGTGAGTCAGATGCGTGTGGCCAATGCGCAAACGACACAGTATTACTTCATATAACCATTCTTGATGTCGGGCGCTTGCACATTCACACAGATTTGGCTTAATGAGATGCAGCTTGTTGTAGATCTCCTTATCCCACTCGGCTTGCATTTGTGCTCGTATGCAAGACCTTACAGAAGGGCGATAGTCCATGTAAGGGATCCATTTAATATCTACTTCTCTGATGACGCATGTGCGGGCAGCACGGTCGGCCGCCTCATTGCCTGGGATACCAACATGGCTTGGAATCCAAGAAAAGACAACGGTGCAATGCTTTCTAGCTGCCACAGTAACTTACTTTTGAACTTCAAGAACAAGGGAGTTCCTTGTAGGCAGAAGTGAAGAGATGGCTCTCAAGCCACTAAGAGAGTCAGTGGAAACCACTGCCAGGGGTATCCTGTGGCGAGCTATGTGTTCCGCAGCCAACAGGAGGCCATACAGCTCCGCTGTGAGAATGGCAGCGGCCGTATTTATCCGCCTAAAGCGTGTTTCACATGCAGCGATTTCGGCCCTAGAGCGGCATGATTTCTGCCATCGCGGTGTTGGTGCCGCTCAACCGTTGGTGCTGGCCAGAGCGCCGCGACGGCAGAAATCGCGCCGCTCTAGGGCCAAAACCGCTGCATGTGAAACCCGCTTTACAACTTCCACTGAAGAGGCAATGACAGAGCAGCCAACAAAGGCCTCAGATTTTGTTCCATCTGTATAGAACTTTGTATATCCTTCATACAATTGAGCGAGTTCATGAAATTCTTGCAGAAGCACCTTACTTGGAGTGTTTTTCTTGTTATACTGTGCAAGAGACAGGTTACAGTGTATGTCAGGATGCTCCCAAGGGGCTATATGATGCCAGGGAATTCGACTACCTGGGATGCCACATCTAATCCGACAGACTCGGCCAAGGTCTTCAGTCGCATACTGAACGGAAGGATCACGCTATATTTTGTTAGGAAGACTCGTTCCGAGCGTGTTTTTGAACAACTTCCCGAGTGGAGTGTTGGAGGACAGATCGGGTGCGAAAAGAGTACATCATTCCCAATGCGAATCTACGTCTTTAGAAGCAACACTCATTAGCTTCTGCATATAAACTGGGCACAGGCGATGTACGAAATGCACCTGCCAAACGAAGCCCAAGATGATAGATGAGATCCAACATCTTGAGCACAGAGTGTCTGGCAGACCCATAAACAAAGCAGCCATAGTCTAGTCGGGAGCATACCAAAGAGTTATGGATCCTTAGGAGGCACAATCGATCTGAGCCCCAAGACCGGTGCGAGAGTACTTTAAGGACATTGAGAGACTTGTGAGCTTTCAGTTTCAGGCTTTTTGCATGAGCATTAAAATTTAAATTACTATCAAACGTGAGACCCAAAATATTGTGCTGAGGTTGGACACTAGCATTACTATTGTAGATTGTTATGGATGGTTCAGAAGGATTCCGCGTTCGCGGGTGAAGCAAACACATGCAGTCTTTTCAGGAGAGAACTTAAACCGATTACCGTCAGCCCACTTAGTAAGCTTTTTGATGCCTAGCTGAACCCTGCGTTCACAAACTGAGACAGTACAGGAGGAAACTGAAATTTGTAAATCATCGACGTAAAGAAAATACTGGACCGATGGAGAGATTACAGAAGCAAAGAAGTTTATTGTAACTATAAACATGGTGGCATTTAGCACTCCATCCGCGGCATACCATTTTCCTGCAGAAATTCACGGGAGAGTGTTTTTTTCAACTGAACTCGAAAGGTGCGCCTGTCTTAATAGCTCTGAATTGCACGAAGCATGCGACCACGTAGTCCGAGGTCAAACAGATCCCTCAAAATGCCAAAGCACCAAGCCGTGTCATACGCTTTCTCGAGATCGAAGAACACGGAGAGGCAGTGCTGCCTCTGTGCAAAGGCCTCACGCGTTGACGAGCCCCCCCAAAGGCCCATGGTAGGGAGAAGGACAGAGTGGCAGCTAAAGTGGCAATAACCTGTTCTGCTATGGCAATGATGAAGTGAAGCCAACGGAATAGGAGGAAACAAAAACTAAAGGTCAGTTATGGTGGCACCAATGCACAACTGTCTGAAAGCGTCTATAGCCTTTGCTAAATTACCCAATCACCAAGGAGCACACTGCGACCGTAGTTACACGCGCTGCACGTCCTGGCGGCTGCAGTGGTAACAGTTCTAAAGCAAAAACCTAAAACAACTTACATCTTGAACACACAAACCTCAGTGCATAATTTTGTTTCTTTTATTTGAATATTTTATGCGGGGAAGGCGAGCGCGTGGGGCACGTAGACTTACCTTCTTAACAGTCTCCTTGATAACTGAAAAGCTTGAAAGCTTGAAAAGCTCTATAAATTCGATAGTTTAAAAAATGTCCGATATTTTTGAGCGCTCGATATTCTAAAGTGAAAAGAATAATAATATAATTTATCTGGGCAAACAATTCGGAAGTTCGATATTCGTAAAATGTTTCTTAAAGTAATAAGTTCGACGTTTTGACTCTTTCGAACCTTGGAACTCCTTCGTTCGATCTTCGGACCTAAGGCTTGAAACAAGTTCGCGGCATCTCTAGTGAGGAAACTTCTTGACACTAGTAATGGCAGCTTTCAATTTTTTCATCAGAATATGGTCTCTTAATTTGAAAACTAAGAAGTTAATTCGCTAATATTATATAATTCGCCACCTGATCCTGTCCATCATCCTGCCATGAAATATGTGCCGATGGCCGATTACTTCGCAATGACTACATTATTGGTCCTTAACATTTTTAGGTTTGAATTTGTTAAAAACAAGTAGCCTTTGTGTGTCGTGTTTATGTTCACACTAAAATGAGAAGCAAATTGGCTTGGTCGGAACCAACAATTAAGGTGTAGTCAGAAGTGTAGTGTACCGATTGAGATTTATCTTTCGTTTTTAAAATATTTCGAGGGGTAGTTCCCTACCACAGAGCGAAATGATGTTTTGCAGACATACGGTATCTATGTTGTGTACTGCCGTTTAACAGCCGGCAGCACATATCTCAATTATCCGCGTTCCGGCTGTACGCCCGTCTGTTAGTGCTTTATCAACCCTTTTTCATTCACATCATAATAACTTAAAATTGTGTCATACAAAACTATTTCATGTTCTCGGCCCTTTTGTTTCTGCCGGTCACCGTTTTGCCCTCGTCAACAGAGACCCTACAAGGCAAGGTGATCTGGATCACCGGTGCGTCCAGCGGAATTGGAGAACATTTGGCCTACACTCTGGCCAAGGTAGGGGTCGACCTGGCCCTGTCAGGAACCAACGTCAAGAACCTCACCTCGGTTCAGGAGAAATGTCTGGGTAAGGGAGAGTGTCGTCAAAACTGCTTATATTTATTGGGAGGGCGATAGAAGGGTAAATTTCCGAACCTCTCGTTCCTTCGTTTACCAGCCTCCTTACGATCGATGCCATGTCATAGAAGCACCACTACAAATTGTCCGCCGGAGCGCGTTGCGCTTGTGTATCACTGAGGCGGGAACGTGCACTAAAACGCGTACAGGGATATAGGCGCAACGCCCTCTGCTGGCCAGCGCAGCAACCACCCGTTGCTATGTGTGACAACGCAGCGCCCTCCTCCAAGAGCAGCAAATGCGGGGGAGCGGCGTTGCCATGCCGCGTATCTCCTACCGTTTACAAATATATGTTGCCCGGCAGCTCGGTTGTCCACCACGTATTCGCTCTTAGAGTCCATTCTTTAACGGGCATCAAGGCCTTGGTTGGCTCGTCTAGCAGGTCAAGCGTTCGCGAATTTTATTTTAATACACGAATATGTAATAGCTTACTTTTACTTATTCCTTCAACATTCCTGTCCGACTAAAAAAAAGAAAGAACAGAAGAACGAGAGTTGCATTTCGCTTTCCCTTCCTATCCTGAAGGTAAGGGTCTTTTAACACGGCATTAAGAAAAAAAAGAACCTTTGTTTAAATGGTAGGAAGGCAAACACGTGTGCAACTGTCTCGCCTTTTTTAACAATGCGCTTGATAATAGATAACAGTATTATTGAACAGGACCTTTTGATGTTTGCAATAACTTTTGTTTTTATAAATTCTTAGCAATCCTACACATCTTTACACGGCAATAAAAAAGCGTAATTTTATTGCAATAAAAAAAAGTAACGTCACACTATAAAAATAGAGTTTGCTGAAATCAAATGAAATTGTATAATTTTATTTGCATCTGCATATACAAATGTTGAAGCCAGGAACACAAGAGTAGATCTTTGTTGGCTTGACAAGGTCCAGTCCCTGAGGTCCCCTAGTGCTTGACAGATGGTGATGGAGATGCAGAAAATAATCAAAGCAATATATCTACCGAAATACATTAGCTGAACGGTTTACATAAAATATTACATATACAAAATTTAGGATCAGTGATTCGCGATCTGCCTATAGATATAAGTGCTATATATGACGTATTTATTGAGTAATGTGCGTAGATTATAATTAGTGTTCCATGTTTTTGGACAAATCAGATAAACTCCGGAAAACACCCGCCGGTAAAAGTTTCGACAATTCGGATTTATCCGAAAAATTGAAATTTCGATGTCTTGATGGCAAAAAAATAAGCAAAAAAGACGGTACTTTACGAGTAGTTTGTCAGAGCGCAGGGCTAATGCTACCGAGAAACGTCACAATATTTATATTTTTTCATCTTGCACTTTTGACAACATGGAGTTGATCTCGTCGAGGTTCCTTCAGTACACTAGGTCATTATACTTCTGGATCACGAAAATACCACTCTTCCGATTTCCAGTTTGTACCATACGTATTTCTGCTTCTTAGAAGGAGGAAGAATTATATTTTTATCGCAGGGAAAGATGTGAACCTGCAGATATCAGGAATGGGGAGCTCAGCTGAAAGTGTTATGCATCCAGGAGTTTGGCTATTTCGAAGTATCGACGTTTATTGACATAACAATTGTTTTCAACATTTGTCGTAGTAACACACTACCACCAACCCTAAGGGCATCAACGTCACATGCAGCTGCAGAAATATATTTAAAT
>JAZHYW010023104.1:0-15000 GCA_037355805.1 Ixodes ricinus | reverse complement strand
ATGTTGGAAGCTTGAAATCATAGAAGCTCTGAAACCACCATTTTAAAAACTGTCAAAATTGAAGTTCATACTGTCCTTTAATTCCGTCCATGAGAAATCCTTTGCTGACGTCAAAGTCAGCATTCGGCCAATCATGGCAGGCCGACCACAGCGATGTTTTCGATCGCGCACGTCGTCAATATTCCCAGAGTGTTTAGAAACGCAACAATGAAAAACTTATTAACACTAATTAGAACCCTAGAAACGTATTTTCCTTATAAAGCATGGTATAAGGCGCAAAAAACAACGGACACCAGGATGGGGGCACACAAATACAGGCGCCACTCACAACTACAATTCAAAAGTGAAAAGGGTTTTCGTCAATTTGTGTAGAAGCTTAGAATTGAATAGGTTGGGGAGGGATATTTTGAAGAACAAAAAAACGGTGCCTTAAGTGTGTTTTTTCCACAAAAACCCATAAGCCGGATGTACCGCTCCGGACAATTGTGAGTGAAAATGGTGTTTGGTAGCTACATGTCAGTCGGTTTATTTTAAACGCTTTGAACAGCTTGCAGGTGGTAGACACTTTCCCACAAAAAAGTCTGGTGAGGTTATTGATTACTTCAAGTACAGCCAATTCATAGAGTATGCCTTTTCCATTGATATTGAAGATCTGTTTTATTCTTTTTCACATTGTGAATTGTTTGAGGCCGTAAGAGCATGTATAGATGAGAGTGGCGTCATTCTTTTCCAGGATGAAGCAGGATTGACAGTTGACAACTTACTAACCGTATTCGAAGCGTACCTTAACAGCACTTTTATTTCGCTGGACAAGCAGCTTTTTTTACAAAAAAAAGAGGCATCTTTATTGGGTCGTGCGTGAGCCTCAGACTCTAAGATATTTTAAGCAACAGATCGAACGCTTGAAAAGATTCTTAGTGATTTTAACGTTTTTTAAAGTTTTAAGGCGAAAGCCTTACATGTCACATTATGCGAAAAAGCGGCGGCGTTGTGCCCGAAAGATGGTCACACCAATACGTCATCAAGCACAGAAATGAAACACAAAGAAAAGCACAGCAACGCGGTCGCTTCGTCACGGAAGCCGTCGTGAAGCCGGCGGGGTTCGCCGCGCCTGCGCAGTCGGAGCGTGATGTCACCGCCGGAGCACCGTGTGAGATAGGAAGACGTGGCGCGCTGCGTTGTGCAGGAATGCTTTCGCATTCCTGCACATAAGCAATCTTAAGTGTCTTTATCACTTGACTCCGTTCTCTCTGCGCGGGTAACGGTAGGAGCGTGATCAGGTGGTTTGACGGATGACGCATTAGCCGTTGCCAATCCCGGAATGCCTGCTTGCTGACCTAGTTTCGTGTGTGGTGCGGCCTGCGGGGCTGCTGTGGATTTCGCTTAGGTAGTAAATGGTATCGCGTCCGTGACAATCTATTTATATCCGTAAATGATTTTTGATTGTTTTTAATGAAGGATAATCTCTTACGTACGTTGAAGAGGCGAATTTTGTGTTAGAGGTCTTTAGACACCATGGGAAAGGATTAACTTTTACCCATGAACTGCATAGGCAGGGTAATCTACAGCTTTTAGATTTAAGTTTTAAGTTCCTAGAAGGATACACGTGTTGGATGTATTCCCACGGTCCCAAAAGGAACTCCTGCCCTATGATTCCGCGCATCATCTAAGGTAGTAAAATAGGTGGCAGTTGTGCCACGGAGACGACGAAGAGGTCGGCAAGTGCGAGCCCTGAGCTCGGGACACGCGCGGCAGAGCTTTCACGAGACACTAACGGAACGGCTCGGCGGCGGCATCGGGCGATGCGACCTACAGTCTCCTTCCGCTTGTAAATACTTGTAAATATATTTATGTGTGAAACCTTGCTTCTGGTCTCCACATAATTGGTGACCGCGGCGGTACTTGGCTCACCGTGTCCGAGCTTGTTTATGGTGCACCCCTTCGTCTCCCAGCCGACATGGTAGATTCTTCGATGGCAACAACCACCATAGACCCAACATCATACGTTCAACGACTTGGGGAGGCAATGTCATCGTTACGCCCGACGCAAACGCGATAACCCACTCCGCGCCAAGTCTTTATACACCCTGCCCTCGCCCAGTCTACGACATGCATTCATTCGAAGGGATGGTCCCCAGAAACCCCCAAACCTCTCTACGACGGACCATTCCTTGTTGTGGATAGAACACCGAAGTTCTACACGGTGCTCCTAAAAGGTCGTCGGGAAACAGTTCCCCAGATTGCCTAAAGCCCGCCTATATTCCTCCTTTGGACACAACTCCCACAACGTCCCAAGAATACGCTGTCGCCCACTCCATGTCAACAGCACAAGTGCCACAGGCCACTTGTCCAGGGGGGGGGGGTATCTGTGGCACGTTGTGCCTCAGAGACGACGAAGAGGTCGGCAAGTGCGAGCGCTGAGCTCGGGACACTCGCGGCAGAGCTTTCACGAGACACTAACGGAACGGCTCGGCGGTGGCATCGGGCGATGCGAACTACAATCTCCTTCCGCTTGTAAATACTTGTAAATATATTTATGTGTGAAACCTTACTTCTGGTCTCCACATAGGTATCGCCATTCTATGCCTAGATTTGGCCCACAAGAAGTCGTGTGAACACCGAATTAAGATCATATTTAACAACCAAGTGACCAGACGTTTGTCAGCAGGCTTCCCTCAAACGGTCGTAAATAATGTAGTAGAAGGCACCCTTCGAAAAGTAAAAGGACATACCAGTGCGGTAAATATGAAAAAGGCACTGAGCAAAATGAGGTCTCAGGTGGTACCGTATCTGCACACAATGTCGCACAACCTCAATAACGTGTTAAACCGCTTTGGAGTATTGCACGTGTTTTCAGCTCCAAGCAAACTCGACCAACTCTGCTCTCGCATTACCGGTGGCGGCGGTATAAGGCGAGGTTGCACCACAAAGCATATCAGGCGGTATGTTGAGTGCGTCACGGGTGTGGTGTACGAAATCCCACTACGTGTGGAAAAGTCCTACGTAAGACAAATGAGACGATGCGCGAATGATCAAATAAAGGAGCACGCGCAAAATGTAGAGACGAATGATGGGGTACATTTACCTGAACACTGCAAAAAATGTAAGTGTGATCCGCGCCTTTCTGCGACAACGATTCTGGGTATGGGAAAGAGCCAGAAAGCGCGCGAGTTAACGGAAGCATACTTTATCAGGAAAAGGGGCGCACAATGCGCAAGCGATACATCTATTGCACCGTATAATGCGGAAATAAGATTTTTGAGAAGGTTTTGTAAATGGATGATAAGGCGTGCTAACCCCGAGACAAGCGTATGCGGGGTCGTAAGGAAGGGGACGGGATATGCATTTCTTTATTTTCCAAACTTTTCAAATATCGTTGTATGTGGCGTCTGTTTGTGTGTCTTCTTCCTCGTGTCCGTTGTTTTCTTGCGCTTTACACCCTGCTTCATGACGTTCACCAACCAGCCAAACTACAAATTCTACGCATTTTCTTTATTTGTAGGTCCGACATATTTTGTTGCAATGGGTGCTATGGACAACTTTAGCAATATCCTCAATTCCTGCCCAATACAATAAAAAACCGCAATTTTACCAAATATTATTTTAATTTCGGACTCGAAACAAGCATCTAAATTAAAATTTTATAACAATTATAAAGAAAAACACTATTTAATATAAAGAAAACGGAATGTCTAGCATATTTCTTGATGAAGGTTGGTGTTCAAAACTTTTCCCTGAGGTCTCACATGGCCTTCCTACGTCAAAAGCAGTGCTCTGTTTTTATGCTAGGTTGACGTGCTGGTGAACAACGCGGGACTCTGCCGCAATGCAATGTTCGAGAGTGATTCATCTCAAGAGTTCGAGAGGGATCTGTTCGACGTGAATGTCTTCGGCCCGGTATCTCTCGCTCGACTGGTCGTGCGGCACTTCAAGCAGCGGCAGCAACAGGGGCAAATAGTCGTGACCAGCAGCATGGCGGGAAGGACAGGTGATACGAATACACATTTCTTACTGGAGTTCTTTCCTAAAACACTTGGTTGTGTATCGTGGCATAAACAAAGGCGGAGCAACGAGCGTATTAAACTACAGAGCTGAGAACATTCAGTGCAAGTTCACTTGGGTTGCTGATAGGTGCAAACGGCAAACAGTTGCACAACTGAGGATAATCAAGTTTTTATATCCTGTCACAATGTTTGATATGGTCTACAACGTATACAGTAATATACAGTAAAGCAATATATGTAAAGTATTTATTTTAAATTGCTATTTGTGTCGGTGCTAGCCAACAGTGTGCAAGTCGTGCAAGCCAACGGTGCGTCACGTGATAACCCTATATGAACACAATTGCAATGATTTTTAAAGTAATTACCCGGCGACACCAGTTGATTACCTTGCCTTGTATGCGAACGCTGAAGCCAAAGACATCTCTTCTCTAGTGCACGCCTCTGAACAAGACTTGAATAAAAACTAAGCTACCATTCGCTGATAACGTATCGCCACAGCTCCGTGCAACTGATTTTACCTTAGAGCAGGCCGCACAACTAAAAAATGACGCGGGCCAAAAAAAAGGTTTATTCGGAACTGCGCGAATTTTTAATATCGGACGGACAGGTTTGCAATATCTGGCATCATCGCACTGGTTTCCGTCTTGAGCACATCTTGCATTGTCATGTACGCGGGCTGCACAGTAAGTGCCGGCGGACCGCATGTTGGGGACCGCTGCGAGCATAAGTCTACGGCTGAAAACACATGTAGCAGAAAGGTCGATCACTTCATCGGCTAATGCTCGGCCATCTTCCAATTCTCGGTAATTGGCCAGTCCTCGGTGGAGAGGCAAAACAACAAGTTTGACAAACGTCAGGCTACCGATGTCTTGCGTTTAGATAAGGCAATGGCAAAGGGCAATACTGAGCGAACCCGTGATCCTCCGTCCTTCATTGGGCAGAAGATAATTGAAGTCGGTGGACCAATGACATCGTCCATATATCAACCAAAGAAAAAAAGTTCGGCCTTAAGGTTATGGCTAATCGAAAGCCGAGTTTCTTGCGCTACTTCAGACATGACTCGTCGAAGACTAGAATGTGTTACGCCACACGTTAATCAGTGTCTGTGAATGAAATGAACTGCCTGTATATAGGGTGCTAATTGCGCTTTACTCTTTTTTGGCGCCTTAAAGTTTAGAAGTCGTTGTCTGGCCGATGTTGTTTGAAACTTTTAAGTGCTCCCATTTAGTCTTCAACCGCTGGCACAAGTAATCACTAGTCGCACGTGATGCGCATTTCTATGCCCTGCGAGGGTGATAACATTGGCTGGTAAAAACATTTCGAGCCTCAAATATGTGGGCCACTGATGTGGTTGTATCGTTACTTCGAGCCTTGAACGAAGAAAATTTGTACGCAATATTTTGAAAAATTAAAGGCTAATGTTTTCGATCAGAGTAATATCTTGAAAAACCCGAAAGCTTATAGTCAAGAATTATTTGACTTTTAGTATATCTACAACCTTGGTGAGTTCGACGGATAAGAAAAAGATACACTGCTTGAAGCCATTCTTGTTTTGTAAACATACTCCGGGAAACAAGTTTAATAGTTCGAACTTGACAACAGAGCCCGCTTATTGCTTATTTTCTCAGTATAGATACATAAGCGATCCATGTATTGCCCGTGGTGCCAGTCTAAGTAAATGTGCTCTTGAGTTTGGTGCTGGCAACTATAATAATATTGTTTTTTTGACGTTTACTGTACGTATTGACACGCGCGTCACCGAGCGAGCGCGTGCGTGGCCGAATGGTTACCGTGCTTGGCTGTCGCGTGGAGAATCCAGGTTCGGTTCCAGGGATCGGAATGTTCTTTTATTTATTCTTTCTACTTAAGGTTCTCGTAAGTTCGAGAACCTTCTCGTCTGATCGAGCTACGAATATTCTGCGCGCCGAACGTCCTACGCCAAATGTTCCCAAAACTCACGCGGGTACAAAAGGTGCTCCGCGTGGCAAGCTGGAGTCAGTCTCGCTCCAGCGCTCGATCCTGCTGTTTCGCCGCCATCGACGCCTGCGACGCTAGCCTTTTTCACTTTTGTTTTGGGCACAAGTTCGCCCCATTAAACGTTAAGTTTGCTTCAGTTTTCGTCTCCTCATCAATATTCATTCCTGACAACATACAGATGATGCCAAGTTAATAGGTTGGCCCTTTGCTCCTCTAAGAGCTGCCTTTAACATATGGTTTTCGATAAATGGCCCGCTTCTAGACAGATGCGAGTGACATTTTATTGCATAACACATATTAAGAAGTTGGTAAACAATGGTATTATAACCATATCTTCTTTTTGGCCGTTTACTAATCCGCGTATTTGGACTGATCGTAAAGCGCACCGGAACGAACGTTTACATCGAAAATCTCGACACCTTCAGGAAAGGTCAGGGATTGTATTATTACGTTCACTCTTCTTACTTCACAATTGCTTCTTCGGCATCCAGGAAATTCTGAAACATGATTGGCTGCTGTAATAAGATTGAATTGAATTTTGAATTGAATTTATTTCCGCCACATTGTGCCGAGGACACCGGACAAAAAGCCTCCATGAGGAGACTTGACAGGGTCCGGTGCCCTTGTAGGTACATGACATCGTTTATAAATGAAAGCAAAATTAAACAAGAATATCTATCTAAACAAAATAAGCATACAGTGATTTTTTGTTACACAATGAATATCAACACCATCTGTAATGAATCTGTTCAGCAGTTTAGGCAGGTTATGAACAAGGGATTGTAATGCATAATTGGTGCGAAAATGAGGAACATTCCAGAACTCTTTGCGACGGATATTGATGACGAATTCGCGTTTGGTTAGATTTGATAGAACGGATAAAAAAGCAATGAACTCTGCAGATGAGAATAAATACGAAGACAACAAACGACTAGTCATAGACACAAGAGACTTTCATAACATTATGGTTTGAAAACAATGGTTCGGCATGAGTATCATAGGGAACATTCGCAATAAAACGCAGCATCTTTTTTTGTAGAATCATTAGTCTACTGATATTTGTTTTAGTGGTGGTGCCCCATACCAGGTGGCAATAATTATTTTGCGAACTAAACAACAGCATGATAAACTTGAGTTTTAACATTCGTAGGCAATAGAGACCGACAGTGACCGATAATACCAACCACTTTTGCCAGTTTGTGCGCTAAGTATTCTATGTGATGATCCCACTGCATAAATTCTGAAAAAATTACACCTAGCGTTTTATGATAGCTTACTATTTCAATCTGACTGCTACCAATGGTTAGAGCATAACTAGTATTAATGAGTTTATTTACAGGTCTGAAAACAACAGCCTTCGATTTGGCAGCATTTACCTTCAAACCGTTTTCCTCCGACCATAAAAAAACTTCTCCAGCACATTGTTTCCGTTTGTTAAAAGTTCATCAATATCCGTCGCAGACAGGAAAATACTAGTGTCGTCGGCATACATAATGAAACGTGATTTATGGCAAATATTCACTATGTCATTGATATACACATTGAACAACAGCGGGCCAAGTATACTGCCTTGCGGCACACCAGATTTCAGTAGTTGCAAAGAAGATACATAATTATTCACTGAGACACATTGCTGACGCTTTGCTAGGTATGAATGAACAAGGGCTAGAGAGGTGCCCCGTACACCGTAAGACGAGAGCTTATCAAGGAGCGTTGTATGATTAAGACAGTCGAATGCTTTACTAAAATCAATAAAAAGCCGCAGCGTCAATTGTTTCTGTTCTATATTACGCAATATAAGTTCCTTTTGAGATAATAATGCACATTCTGTGGACTTTCCCTTCCGAAATCCGAATTGAGAGTTCGTTAACACTGAATGTTTGACAAAGAAGTCGTCTAAACGCCACAGAATAATTTTTTCTAGCCCTTTAGAAAAGATGGGCAGAACAGATATCGGTCTATAATTTGGAACTATATTTTTGTCCTCTCCCTGATGTAATACAGAAACTTTTGCAAGTTTCATGTTATTTGGAAATTGGCCAGTTGACAAGGCCAAGTTAAAGATATAAGCTAATAATGGGGAAATGACATCTATCACAAATTTAACGGGCTTTATTTGTATGTTATCTATGTCATGACTTTTGCTATTACTCAGTCCGATAAATAAACGAAACACTTCTGATTCGTCCGTAGGTGCCAGAAAAATAGTTTCATTTACCCTATTTACGATAAACGAGGACGCACTCTCATTGTGTGCTTTTGAATGTATGTTCGTAAAGTGGCGGTTAAAATGCTCCGAAAGCTGTACCCCTGATACGGTTTCACCCGCAATTGAAAGTGAATCTATTTGTTTCGTATGTTTGCTGTGTTGAAGCACTTTGTTTATCGATTGCCATACAATGACAGGGCGCTTTTTGTGCGAGTCATGAAATAGATGTCTATGATATTCTGTTTTTGATTTTTTTAGAGTAGATGTAAGCTGATTGCGATACTTCTTGAAAATTGTAAGATCCCCGTCATCTCTTGAAGAAAGGTACGCCTGATATAAGCAATTTTTGGTTCGTATAATTTGTAAAATTGCTGGGGTAACCCATGGTTTACGTATTCGCTTTCTAATGACAACCGTTTTATACGGAAAAAAGTGACATAAATAGAGTTAAATATATTAAGAAACTCATCATACGCTTCGTTCACGCACTGCTTAAAAAAACAGAACTTCAGTCTGTGTCAATAACTGTGTTACGAAATGAGTGCAGTTCGCTAGTCTGTCATAGGTTGATAAGTAAACACTTTTTTAACGCTCCTTGATAACCCTTGTGTTCTAAAACAAAGAAATATTGGCAAATGATCGCTTATGTCGGTGCTTATTGTGCCGGCGCTGTTGACAAGAGTACCCACATTAGTAATAAAACAATCAATAGCACTTGATGTTGAATGGGTGATTCTGGTGGGAGAATTGATGACGTTAAAAAAACCACTACTAGTTAAGGTACTTCTCAGTCGCGACGAAATGGAAGAGTTTTCCAAGGTGTTTACATTTAAATCACCGCCTAAAACAAGCGAGTACATATTTGTAGAGGCAAAATTTAGATATCTCTCAATAAAAGACAAGCAATTTTTAAAGTTACCGGCTGGTGGTCTATACATGACAGAAAATAACTGACGTCCATGCCTGAGACTTACAATTTCACAGTCGTCTGTAGTTTCGTTAAAATAGATAAACTATTTCGACCTGGATATCTTGTTTGACATATATGCAAACCCCTCCCCTCGTTTCCCACTTCGGTTTAAAAAAAATGATTGTAATCAGGCAAAACAAGAACATCGTCTTCGGTTTGGTACCATGTTTCAGATAGCATTATTATCTGAAATTGAAAAGAAAACTGATCTAAGAGTGTAATAAAACTGTCAGTTTTACTTTTGACCGAACGTATATTCAGGTGCATGACAGCAGTTGAGCCGTCTATTCTTGCATTATTCTTTACTTCTTCAGGCAACAAAAGTTCATGGTATCCTGCCATGATGCATGATTGAAAGAATTACGTCCCAACAGCGCCTGAATCAGCGTTGCCGTCAACGTTATCGAAGTGGCGTGCTACTGGAAGCGGTCCGAAAAACTGTCTGAAGATACAGCCCTCTCGCCAGACAGATGCTCTGTTTATCTTTTCAAATGCATCTTTTTCAACAAGAACTGGAAATGATGTATAATACGGGAGCTTGGTTTTCAGTTTCGTGCATACATATGGATTACCTTGCAAAACAGATGTTCTCAACAGCCACACACTGCGTTTCTAAAGCTGTTGGTGACTGTAAGATAATGTACATACATACTCACATGCAGGTTGATGAGTGTAGTCGTGTTTGGTTCCGACTTCCGTTTTACTAACCATGAGTATGATTTTGCAACCCACGACTGAATTCATGCAAAGCAACAGTTAATTCACCCAAAACACTGGCGGATTAAAATATAAGGAAAAACTGTGTTGCTGTCCATGTGCTTAAAAAACACATTGCTGTCATTTAGCTTGCTACAAAAATAATTACCTTTATGCTGAAACAACTATAAAAAATAAACTTATGAAACCACGCAGAATGTTGGAAAGGTTTGCCTTTATTATGCAAAAGAGAAGGGTTTTAAATATATTTCAATGGCACAAGTTCGCCATCACCATCATCCACCTTATCATTGTCATTCACAATCGCGCATACTGGTGATGTGGAGGAGGGTGATAATGAACTTGATCCATTACAATATTTGTCAGGTTAAAGACTGTAGCATTTATCTGGAAAACATCAGTTGGCATAAAAGTCTACAAGAAACTCAGCAGTTTTTTATGTTTGTTTCAAACAGGTATCATCAATGCGTCGGCATACTGCGCCTCTAAACATGCCGTGCATGTAAGTATAACATTATCAAGCCATTGTGCGTGATGAGCGTAATTTCCGGCTTGACATCTAAAAAAAGAGTCAAAATTGGTCTGCATTACTTTAAATGTAGTTCGGTAGATGCTTATTACCCCGATATCATATAAACACTGGCGCTGATTTTTTTTTTGCGTAACAGTTTTACTTAAAATGAGGTTTTCGCTATATTTTATATGAATTTCTTCGTATTTTTTTAGTTTTTTTACACTGAACTATTAACACCGCATTAAAGAGAGTTAATACAATGTCACAAAATTGTATAAATATTTACAGTTCTAGCTGTTAATGCCTGCTTGCCTCTGACAACAATAAAACATTTGCGCTCCAAATTTTACAATGGCTGCGTTTACATGGATGCGACCGTAGCGCATCGCATCATGATTTGACTATTTTGATCGGTAGTAGATGGGCACAATGGGAGGAAGTAGGAAGACGGGGTGCGTGTGATTAACCCTGCTCGATTCGATGCGTCATAATCGCATTCATGTAAACCCACTCAATGAGAGCGTCGCAGAGCTGATCCCAGCGAGCGCGCACACTCGCGCAAGCTCGCCCTTACTCGCATTAGCGGATGCTCCCGCGAGCCCTTGCAGCAGAAGCAAAACAATAGATGCATTCCGTCAAAGCTCCGGGCCGGACGTCTCAAAATGTTTTCCCAGCAACTTCGAACACCGCCGAGAAATTTTGATACAATATTTGGTCAAATAAAGGTATAACATCAAATTGAGGCCACAAGTCTAAAAATGTTTTCTCGTAAACGCTTTAGAGTCGCTGCATAAATCACACTGCCTACAGTACAGCGTATTTAAAGACAAAAATATCTTGATCTAAAAAAACCTGTGACGCAATATGTTCTAAGCGTACTATTTAAAGTGCTCAGAACTTCAGCTTGGGCTAGTTGGTTATTCATGATACTGCTTCACAGCGCACAAGGTCAGACACACTTAAAAGTAATTTCACGCACACAAAGGAAGAACACAAAGGAAGAACTCTCACGCAGCGCTGACTGACAACTCGAGTATATTATGCATCATCTTCATCTTCCTTCACTCCGATGCAAATGGAAGTGAACCCAAAAAACCCGAGGAACGTATGAAAAGAGAAAAGAACAGAAAAGAAAATGGAATAAAAACAAAAAATATAGAAGGGAGAAAAAATTATGAATTTCCTGTACAGCGGACGTTGCTACTGTGCTTATTCGCCCAAGCTGAAGTTCTCGCTCGCCCAAGCTGAAGTTCTGACCAATTTCATTTCTAGTACATCGGGCCCCGTTCTGCATCTTCATTTGGATCCCGGCGTCCTTGTGACCCTCATCTGCCAATAGCATTTGCCAAGGGCGGACGTTCAGTCATTGCCTCCGGGTTCATCTTCTACCTCCGGAAGTCAAGATACTGTTTGGAGGCTTTGCCCCATCAGTAGGCCACGGCAGAAGGTTATGCAAGATTTTACAAGCTGAGTGGCACCGGCAGACAAGACTACACTGGAACAGTTTGTTCGTACAGTTGTGCAACAATTTGAGTCCACCCTGTGGAAAAAGAGCATGGCGTGAGTACTTCAACCTCACGGACCACACAACCGAATTTCTGTGGCGACTCACTTTGAAGCATCTCAGATCCCTTACTCCTCAAAAGACACGACACCAAAGCCAACCTCTGCATGTCATCGGCGACATCCCTCTTCCACCAAGTGTGGAGCAGGTACTCAGCCTCGGTCCAAAGTTCGCGGTGGAGCCCCGCAAGTCGGCGCCTGAGCTACTCTCCTTGGTCAGGCAAGTTTCACAGCGAGTCTCCAATACTGAAACTGATCGATGTATTTTAGAAGGAGTGGACATTCTTTCGCGCCACGCAACCCCGATCAGACCACCATCCATTAAGAGGGTTGAAACCTACTTAAAAGGGCATTGCTTATCTCTTCTGCCGGCAGACAAAGAAGGTGGTTTTGTGCTCATGCACAAGGACTTGATTGGCAATAAGGCCTTAACGGCCCTTGAGTCCGTCTTCCATTGCCACCAAGATATCACCTTAAGTAAGATCAAAAGCCAAGCCAAGAAGTTATGTAGCTCTCTTGATCCACTTCCATAGCAACTTTGTTCATACATCGACCGGAGCAAATTATCCAGCCTTGAGATTTTTTTTCAGTGCAAAAACACACAAGACTGATTGCCCCCTCAGGGTCATTGTGTCTGAACGAGGCACTTGGCAAAAGTCCATCGCTGTGTTCCTCCAAGACAAACTAAACCTTCTCGACATCAATGATCCCTACCAGATTAGGAGCTCAGATAAGGTCTGGCAATTCCTCCATAATGTCAAAGATAGAAGCCTCAACGCTTTTTCCGATCGACGTCAAATATCTTTACTATGCCCTACCCCAAGACCGTCTTCTTAGGTGCATAGAAGGAAGTATTGACTCCTTTGGTGTCATAGCCTTTCAAAACGCGTCAGGTGTCTCAGTCAGGGGTTTCCTAGAGTTAATAACCCCCTACCTGAATTCTACTTTTGCCACGTGGGAAGGCTTAACTTACCTGCAGAAAACGGGAGTATGTATAGGGTCTTGTATTGCTCCCGTCCTCAGTGACCTGTATATGGCATTTCATAACAGATTATTGCAGCATAACCTTGACCAGTCCAAAGTAGTGCTTGTGTTTCGGTACGTGAATGATTACTTGATTTTACTTGACAGTAACAATAGAACCTTCCCCGTCTTAGTGGCCAGCATTTGTCCACCTTCCAGGACTACCTTCACCCGTTAAAACTCACCCACGAACTTCCGGTTGAGTGATCTATAAAATTCTTAGACGTTCGACTCTTTTTTGAAAGCAGTCACACCTGCTGGTCCTACGAACCTCGAGCAAAGAAGCCACTCCTCAACCATAGTTCTGCGCACTCCAAGCTTGTTAAAAGAGGCATTGTAAAACTCTCCCTAAAAAACTTTCCTGAAAAATCTTGCAAGCACACAGTCCATATGAGCTTCAACACGCAAATTTCTCGGTTGATTTCAGCCGGCTACCCCACGTCTTTATTAACTTCAGTGGCCGAAGTCTTACTCAGGGAGGCTAAGCAGGAAGGAGCTTTTACACGCAGAACAAGAAACCGCACCACAAGGCCCGTCATAGTTCCCTACATCCACAACCTGTCCCACAAGCTCATGAAACTGGCCAATAGAGTCAACGTAGACGTTGTATTCTCCGCGCCGAATAGACTTGCTTGCTTGTGCAAGAAGGTGATTGGGACATCTAGTCGACCAGTTGGATGCATCAAAAACCACCAGACCAAGTTCGTGTCCTGCAATGAAGGAGTCATCTATTCCTTCCCCCTCACATGTGGGAAGCGTTACATCAGACAGACGGGTCGCTGTCTAAATGACCGACTTCGAGAGCATAACAACAACGCCATAAATGCCAACTCAGGTCACTTAGGCATCCACTGCAGAGAGTGTGAATGTGTTCCCCTCCTGGACAAATGCACCATACTGGGACGGAGCAGGAACAAACTGACACGAGAAATTGTAGAAACCGCTAACATTGTAAGGCTAGATAGAATATGTGTTAGTACTCCATCGATAGCCTTAACGGAGAAAACGAGCTATTTAGAATAAGCACAGTAGCAACGTCCGCTGTACAGAGAATTCATAATTTTTTCTCCCTGCTACGTTTTAGAGCGCAGGCTCTTAGGCGCCCGTTTCCTGTCTCGAGCGGCGTCGCCGTTGGCGTCGGCGTCGCCGTTGGCGTCGGCGTCGCCGTCGGCGTCGGCGTAACCGCAAGGTCACGTGACCCCAGGTCACGTGACCCCCTAGGTCACGTGGCCCCAGGTCACGTGACCCCCTAGACCACGTGGCCCCAGGTCACGTGACCCCCTAGGCCACGTGGCCCCCTAGACCACGTGGCCCCAGGCCACGTGGCCCCCGGTCACGTGACCCCCTAGGCCCCAGGTCACGTGACCACGTGGCCCCCTAGACCACGTGGCCTGGGGCCACGTGGCCCCCGGTCACGTGACCCCCTAGGCCCTAGACCACGTGGCCCCGGGTCACGTGACCCCTAGGCCACGTGGCCCCCTAGACCACGTGGCCCCAGGCCACGTGCCCCGTCACGTGACCCCCTAGGCCACGTGACCTGGAGGGGTCACGTGACTCCCCAGGTCACGTGACTCTCCCTCCCCTAGAGCAAAGAGGACAGCAATAGGGTGGAGGAGGAGGGGGAGGTGAGAGGAGGAGGAGGCAAGGGGATGAGGTTGAAGGATGAGGAGGAGGTGAAGGAGAAGGAGGGGTGGAGGGGGAGGATAAGGGGAGGAGGAGTAGCAGGCAGGATAACGAGGGAGGAGGAGGGAGCAGGGGTATACCCTCCCCTCAGTACCCTTCCGTCCTCCTCCTCAAGAGCTGCGCTCCAATCCGGCGTTACAGGGAGTTGTAAACGGCTTTAATTTTTTTGTTTTTATTCCATTTTCTTTTCTGTCCTTTTCTCTTTTTCATACGTTCCTCGGGTTTTTTGGGGTTCACTTCCATTTGCATTGGAGTGAAGGAAGATGAAGATGATGCATAATATACTCAGGTTGTCAGTCAGCGCTGCGTAGAGTTCTTCCTTCCTGTTCTTCCTTTGTGT
>JAZHYW010023103.1:0-19709 GCA_037355805.1 Ixodes ricinus | reverse complement strand
ATGGCTGCCCGACCATTGATGTTCCCGGAGCCGGGATGCCACCTGTTCCGTTTCATTGACCCAAAGACAGGTTCGACAATAGCCAGATGTCGCTGACGTGGAGGATCACGTGCACAAATGTCAGTGCGCGCCAAACTGTTCACGCGAGCCTACGTGGGAAGGTCATCGACCCCGAAACGGCGCATCGCTTGATGATACGTCGATCGAGGATCGAAAGGAGTTGCCTACCATACGGAGCTGTCTCATCGAGCGAGAAATGGAGGGGTCCTGCTCATGGCTGATGAGCAACGTGCTGTCGCTGGCAGAGGGTGCCTTGCCTGCTCGATGGTCTCGGAGGTATGTCTGTAATCTACAGTCTCGGTGCAACAGGTCCGCCGGATGTCGTGTGATGCCGTACCCTCAGAAGACGTGCACTTACGCAACGATATCCGAGCAGGAACAACTCATCGACGGAGTTCTCATTGATGTCATGAGCGGTTGAGCCTACGGCTCGATTATGATGGGCAAACCAGCTACTGACCGGTCACCTCCTGAGCCTGAAGTAGAAACACAAGAGAGTCTGGCCAGCAGTTCCATCTATCCTCGGCGTGTTATGCCAGTTCCTCCATGACGCGAGTGTCTCGTCTGCGCGGCTCAGAAGCACTTGCCCATCGACCCATACACACCATGACACCTATCGACAACGCCTCCCGTGACACACCCTGAAAAACGTCTGAATGGCACCCGAAGAGACGACGCGCAGGAAACGTCCCAGTATCTACCACCAGGAACCACGCTGATATCACCTGGTATTTGCTCGATCAGTTTCCTGACGAGCAGCGTCGGTTGACCAGCATGGAATAGTTCCACAATGTGCAAAAGCACTTCCGATGAGTCAGCCCACCACAGGACTGCAAGGCCTGCTGAGTGTCACTCTAAATGTTAGAGGCTTAAAGTTCGTGAAATAGCATCAACTTCTCTTATATCAGATAAGCTGTGCGGGAAATCCAAGTTTTCAGTTGAGAGATCGATGTTACCTAACGCTTCTGTTGATTTTGAGTTTGTAGTTATGTTTGTATATTCAGCAGGATGTTTTCTGTTCTTGAAGAGTTGTCTTTCCTCCATTCTGACATCAGGAGGCCATTCTGTGACTTGTATAGATGGTGAGGGATTGGCGGTTTATGTGTGTATGTCTCTACGTTATCGGTTGGGAATGTGTTTTTCTTTCGCCACGACAGATTATTTTGAGATTTAATTCGTGTATACACTGAGAATAAAATATCAACGTCAAGGTATCTGGGCGTGTGGGGATCACCGTCGCAGACAATCTGGTGACATTATGACCACAAAAATGGAGACTTCGCACATTAATACACTTCAAACTCAGCACATGCTCGCCTTGACAGAATTTGTTGCCCGCGAGAAGACGGCTAAAATTCAGTGATTATAATGTGTTCCATTTCTTTTCTGATCACTGTCTGGTGGCCCATGTATTGGGAGAGATCTTCGTCTCAATGGAAATTGAAATTTATCGTCACATTCTTATCAGAAAACGTCTTTCCATTCAGACCTGGATATTCTTCATCTGCTATGTCTCCTCTCGATGTTTCATCTTGCGGGATAAGGCCTAAACAAGACGTAAGAACTGTTACAGAGTATCTGCTCCTCTGCGCCTGAACGAAAAGGAAGACCGACGAAAACTACTCTAACACAGCCACAGTCCAGAACCACAGACATGAACAGCTATATTACAGCGATATGATGCAGAGAAGTACAGAGTCATTAAATGCGATCGAGAGTTCTCGCCAGTGAATCCCCGTTCGCGGATCTAAATGAGTATTTGCTACGCGCTATCAAAACAAATCCTAAAGAATTGATCAATAAAGGGTACTGCCCGACACCTAGACAAATCTTCTTGAACACTACAACACCTTCTCGGCAATAATATCAACAGGAGACGAGCATTATGCAGAAGAGCATTAAATTTTTACCAGTCTTATCCCAGAGGAAGAAAGCACCATGATAGACGGCGACCTAACATTGTATTAGTGTGCGAAATATAAACGGACTACTGCTGCACAATTGGGTGCAGAAAGCCATAAAACATTTCATTGATTTATTAGTTTCAGTACAGCCTGGCGTCGGAAATAAAGAGTGTTGCCTGCCTACTCTTACCAGCAAGTCATACTGTCTTAATACTAAAGAGCAAAGACGAAGCAGAGCCGGTGCCGTAGTTACAGACCAATATCATTATACGTTGACTACAAATATTTGCAAAATTACTACCGAAAAGAATTACGTGGTAGCTCACAATTTACTGAGAACATTTCAGACTCTGTGAAGGTAATGGACCATTCAGATAATGTAATATTGAAAATGTGCCTACCGTGTGACATAATGATTGCCAGTATTATCGATCTTCAAGGCTCCCTTGATATTAGCTTGTTAGTCTTTGCCCACTAATATCGGAGACACATTCTTCCGGCGCTAAATTCATGTTACAAGGACTGTTCCAGGATCATAATAATTTTCCGACTGTTATTAAATTTCGTCAGATAAGGATGTCCTATTCACTTTCTATCTGTCTTTATATTTGAACCATTTTGCTTGAGTGCGCTGACAGTCTCAATATTGTAAGTACCAATATTGTTTCCGAAGTGAGTTAGTATTTATGCCGATGCTACTATTTTTTTGTTGACAAAGACAGGTAGAAGAAAGAAATTTACGGTAACGCAGAGTTTTGGGTGACAAATAATGCTGGTGCGTCGGTCAATAATGATAGAGTCTGCATGTGTATCAATACTCATCCAGTTCTGTAGATCCAAATTGTTAACACAAGCATTTGCATTGGAATGTCAGTTACAAACATTAAATGGAAAGTAGATGTACAGGGTGCGAAACCTTTCCAGTGGCTGCTGTGTGCAATATTTTTCATGTTTGTTTATGTATGTGTTAGTAGTCTCTCATTGCTCGCTCATATGCAGCAAGTACTCATTTTCGCACTTCATTTGAAGTTTCTCGTGTAGGAGGCGAGACAATTTGTTCTCCCCTTGAGTGTGGAGGGTTAATCTTTGCCCACTTGTCGGTCAACTGCATGTTTTTAGAACAGACACTATTACTGGTCCCAGTTCGCGACGAAGGTGCCGCATTTGCCCTTTGATAAGCTTCTAAACGACGGATGACGTTTCGTGTATCTCTCCTAAGAGGACTTTGAAATGTTGTAGATTACGTTTAAATGTTTGATTTTCTTTTTCCTGATTGTGACGTTTTGAAAAGAAGTTGTGCAAGATGCGATACTACTACATCTTTAACTCTTTTCACTATTGCAAAAATATTTTCAATTACACTTCCATAATTTGAAGGGTTGCTTAGAGTTAGGTTTTACATGCTGATTATGCAACAAACCACCGTGTTTCATATACTGTAATGACGCAGTGTATTTGGGATGTTTCACCGCGAACACTGAGCAGTATACGATTTTCAAATTTCACGATTTATTTTATATTTAAGCTCAGAAATGGCTGAATCGTCTCGTACACAGATCGCTTCATCAAGAGGCAAGGAAAGCGTGAGTGTGTACGCTGCGTTGGTTTTAGCCTCTTTGACACGTGTCTTGCCGCACTTTTAGATTGTGTAAATATAAATATCGCTGTTTATGTGTTATGAATATAGTTCTAGTTAATGGGGTCTTTTGCTTTGCAGATGTAGCATTTTCAGCGTGTGTGAGACTTGGTGATCGGTGGATTCGTGCCTGTGTCTATTGGTTAGTATGTGGGTGGGACTTATGCGCCAGTGGACTGTACTTTGAGACATTTTGTGGTGTTTGCGTGTATTGTTGGATTTGGTTGAATTAGCTATTAAAATTTCCATTTATTAAAGAAAAAACATGTTCGTCTGTAACAAGTCAATGGTCGAACTTGCCGGAGCCGGTCTTTTTATTTATTTATCGACCTGCGGTGCAAGAGGATAGAGGATTTTATACGAAAGTGCGGTAAAGCTGCTATTCGCATTGTGTAGTCTCTGCTACAGTTACAGTTACAAAGAAAGCGTAATTGTTACAGTTATCACATCGTTGAAATAACGCGATAATTTCGTCGTCACTGCACAACATTATAAAAGATTAAAAGGAACCTCTTTATGAAAATCAATGTAATTTAAAGCTATAAAGAGGTTCCTTTTGAATATTTTATAATATTTATTTTGAAAAGTGACGACGAAGTTATCACGTTATTTCAGCGATGTGATTGTAACTGTAACAAGTTACGCTTTCAACTTTGTAACTGTAACTGTAGCAGGGTTACTTTTTAATGCGAATAGCATTCTTTGGATACTTCACGCACTTTTCGTCTATGTATCTATCTATCTATCTATATATCTATCTGGCTATCTAACCTCTTACGCCGCGGGTCGATAAATAAATAAAAAAGACCGGCGCCGGCGGGATTCGAACCGTTGACCCTTTGATCAGCAGGCAGACGCGCTAACCACAGAGCTATGAAGGCAGTTTTTTTTTTTTCTTTAATAAATGGAAATTTACTAATAGCTATTCAACCAAGTCCAACAGTACACACACAAACACCACAAAATTCCAAAAGTCACTGTCCACCGCACACAACATGGCACGTAGAGTCCCACCCACACATGCTAACCAATGGAGCACAGGCACAGGCCACCAGTCACCAGAGTCTCACACACGCGCACGTGAATCACGTGGGGCGACTAACACACATCTTTAGTAGTTCTGTACAAAGTAAAAGGTTACATTGGCTAGAATTTACCATTCACCCAACACATAAACAGCGATATTTACATATTTACACAATCTAAAAGTGCGGTAGGTTTAAGCACGCGTCAAAGAGGCTAAACCAATCTGGCACCGGTGGGTGGGCCTCGTACACACTCCGCACTTTCGCTACCTCTTCAATGAAAAGCGATCTGGTCGTACGGGGCTGTTCGGCATTTCTGTCGATCATCCGGCACTTCCACAAACTATGCAGCCCAAGAAGCATAAATAAATCGTAAGGGACAACTCCATGTTGTTCAACGGGGAGAAATCGTATACTGTGTTCTGTGAAGTCGATATCCTTTTTCAGTGTTCGTTGGAGAACGTCCCAAAAATACACTGCGTCATTACAGTATATGAAGCAGTGTTCAATGGTTTCCGGTTTGTTGCATAATCGACAGTTAATAGACCATGGAACGAAAAACCCTCTTTCCTGTAGCCATGCTTTAACCGGAAGTGTGGAAGTGTGTAATTGAAAGAAAAATGTTTTTGCAGTAGGCGATACACACATCTTTTTAACTCTTTTCAAAACGTCCTGTCCAGGGCTGTCATTAAACCTTGATCTATAAATCGGTAATGTGAAAAAATTTTCAACTAAGGCCTGAGACAAACATTTTCTAGAAACACTAAACAAGTATTCCAAAGAAAATCGAACATTTAAAAACAACAACGTGTCTACAACTTCTTTCCAAAATCCTCTTAGAACACACGAAACGTCATCCGTCGTTGAAACTATCAAAAAGGGCAAATGCGGCGCAAGCTTCGTCTGAACTAGCGAGGCCAGTAGCGGATGTCTGATATTCCTAAAAAAAAATAATCTAGATACGAGTTGACGGACAAATAAGTGGGCAAGACCCAACCCTCCACACTCAAGGGGGAGGAATAAATTGTCTCGCCTCATCCGTTCCCACGAGGAACTCCAAATGAAAGTCGCGAAAAGTCGATGGAACGCTTGTATACGTGAGCGGGCACAGTGGAGGACTTGTAACACGTACATAAGTTTAGACGTAAGGAAAATATTGCACACGGCAGCCTTAGTAAAAATGGAAAGGTTTCGCACCCTCCAGGCATCTATTTTCCGTTTAATGTTTGTGGCAACTGACGTCCAATATGGCCCACTGTTCCTGGCCTGATCTAGGGGTACGCCAAGGTATTTTATTGATGGCTGATTCCAGTGGATCCCTGCAAACTTGGATGGTGTTGTTCCCCACATGCCTAGCCAAAATCCGCTGGACTTATCATTATTGACCGACGCACCGGTGACTGTGCAAAATTTCTGCGTTACGCGTAGAGCTTCTTCTACACTGTCTTTGTCGGCACAAAAAATGGCAACGTCGTCGGCATAAGCCAACAACTTCACTTCGGAGAAACAATATTGGTACCCACGAATATTGAGGTTTGTCAGCACGCTCAGGCAAAGTGGTTCCAAGTATAAGGCAAATAGAAGTGGAGATAGAGGACATCCTTGTCTGACTGAAGACCTAATAGCAATCGGATCGGAGAGAGTGTTATTAACTATGATCCTGGTGGAGCAGTCCTTGTAACATAATTTAACGCC
The DNA here is from genome assembly GCA_037355805.1 of Ixodes ricinus. Classification (NCBI taxonomy): domain Eukaryota; kingdom Metazoa; phylum Arthropoda; class Arachnida; order Ixodida; family Ixodidae; genus Ixodes; species Ixodes ricinus. The sequence continues at coordinate 13,389 of JAZHYW010023103.1, read as the reverse complement.
GGAGAGGATGGTGTCTCCGATATTGAGGTGGGCAAGGACTTGAAACAAAAATGAATGGCTAACTCTATCAAAGGCCTTTGAAAGATCGATTTGTACTAATGCAACTTGGTCATTGCCTTCAGTCACACAGTCGAGCACAGACCTGGCAATGTGCACATTAGTCTGAATAGTTCTCTCCCGTATTCCGCAAGTCTGGTGTTCTCCAATTAAGTTGTGAGCTACCACGTGAATTCTTTCGGTGAGTAATTTTGCAAATATTTTGTAGTCAACGTTACATAATGATATTGGTCTGTAGCCTGCAGCTTTTCTCAACTCTGCTTCGTCTTTGCTCTTTGGTATTAAGACAGTATGACCTTGGTAGAAGGTAGGCGGAAGCATTTTTTCTTTATATCCGACGCGGAATACATCAAGCAGCACTGGAGCTAATAAGTCAATAAATGTTTTATAGAACTCTGCACCCAGACCATCAGGGCCAGGTGTCTTGTTCGCGGGTAGTGCGTTTATGGCATTTCGCACCTCTTCTAATGTTAGGTCACCGTCTATCATAGTTCTTTCTTCCTCTGATAAGACTGGTAAAAGTGAAAGTAACTCTTCTGCGCCTGTCTCGTCTCCTGTTGATATTATTTTACCGAAGAGGTTGTTGTAGTGTTCAAGAAAGACGTCTAAGATGCCGGGGGTGTCAGACACGGTAGTGCCCTTGTGGTCAATTGCTAGGATTTGTTTTGATAGCGCGTACTGTCTTTCGTCATTTAAAGATCGCCGCGACGGGGGTTCCTTTAGCAGAAACCTCTCCGATCGCGAACGAATGACTGCTCCTCTGTACTTCTCTGCATCATATCGCTGTAGCTGTGCTTTGGTTATATTAATGTCCTCTGTGTAAGTTCCTGGACGCAAAGATTCGAGCTCATATAATGTAGTAAGTGTGTTAAGTAGTTTTCGTCGGTCTTCCTTTCGTTCAAACGCAAGAAGACTAGAATACTCTATAGCCCAGTTCTTTACGTCTTGTTTAAACATATCCCACATAGCAAAGATGGAAAGCATCGGGAGACATAGCACAGATGAGAGAATATCCGGAATGCGAATAGAGAAACGTTTTTCTGATAAGAGTGTGACATTAAATTTCCAAAGTTTCCATTGGGGGCGAAAAGATGACAGTTTTCTCTCCCCAATACATGTTGACACCAGACAGTGATCAGAAAAGAAAATAGGTTTTACATTATAATCACTAATTTTAGCGAATAATTCTCCGCGAACGTAAATTCTGTCAAGGCGAGCATGTGCTGAATTTTGAAAGTGTGTGTAATGCAAGTCTCCATTTTTGTGGTCACCAATGTCTACAAGATTGTTGTCTGCAACGATTGATCCCAGCACAGTTGCGCTTGAATCATACCTTGACGTTGGCTGCGAACGATCTCGGATATTGCATACACAGTTAAAATCTCCAAAAAGAATAATATTCCTGTCTGTTACCAAATGGTGAGCTACGAAAGAAAAAAACACATTCCTAGCCGATACTGTATTAGGGGCATACACACACATAAACCGCCAATCCTCGCCGTCATACTTTAAGTCACAGGAAATGAAGCGCCCCTCCTGATCGATGGTCAGGGAAATGGAGGAAAAGTCTCTAGCTTTCTTCAAGAACAGAAAGCATCCTGCTGAGGTGCCGCAAGCATGGCTTACACAAATTTCAAAATCAGCCAGGAAAGGTTCCAAGGCAACATCGGTCTCATGTTCTTCTGAAAGCTTAGTTTCCTGCACAGCAAGGATGTCTATCTGTTGGTGGTGTAAAAGCTGGAGAAGTTGATGCTGTTTTCTTTTAGACTTTAAACCTCTAACATTTAGGGTGGCCACTCGAAGTGGACGGGCGCTACTCATGACAGTCTATGGTTGGGGCTGATCGGTCAGAGGGATGCTTTTACACGGTGTGGAACTTGTTCCATGCTTGGTGTAAGGCTTTTGGCGCTTGCCTACCTGCTTTCGATCAAAGAGCTTTGATCGAGCAAATGAGCCGTCACCAGGTGTGTCATCCATGCGTGGTTCCTGGTGAACCAGGCTCTGGGATGGTATTTCCTGCACGTCGTTTTCTTCAGGTGCATTCAAGGTTGGTTTTTCATGGGTCGTGTCACGGGAGGCGTTGTCGGTCGTGTCATGAGTTGTGCTGTGGGTCGTGGGTAGGGTGCTTTCGTCTACGGGTACCTGAGGCAGGGGCGGAAAGTCAGTTGACACTTCGCACGTCGTGGAGGAACCCGAGCACACCAACACGCCAGGGATAGGTGGAACCTTTTGGCCAGACTCTTCTTGTGTTTCTACTTCAGGCTCAGGAGGTGACTGGTCAGTAGCTGGTTTGCCCTCATAATCAGCGGGAGGAGGGATCTCACCCGTGGGCTCAACCACCTCGCTGACGTCCATGAGGAGCTCCGTCGATGCTTCTTCCCCACGAGTTGTTCCTTGCTTCAATTTATCTGCGTACGTAAGTACGCAGTCTTCTGGGGAATGTCCGAAGCGTCCGCAGCCCGAGCATCGCGGTATCCGACAGAAGCGACGGATATGGCCAACCCTGTTGCACCGAAGACAGAGCGGAGGTCTACCCGGCAGGATTACGAAACACTGACATCCGAAGACCATCAGCAGGTAGGGAATCTTGGAGGAGGACACGCCATCTGCTAGCGACAGCGTTACGTGTCTATTCATGGTTTCCATAGTTTCCATCCCTGGGACCCTCCATTTTTCTCGCTCAATGGAGATCACCTTTCCGTATGGTTGAAACGCTTCCACAACTCTTCGATCCTCGATGTGGCTCGGCAGCCACATCAACTTAAGCTTGACGTCTTTCGTTTCGGGGTCGATGACGAGACATCTCTTCCCTTTTACGGTAAGCTCCTCGCGTGAGGCCAGTTTGGCCTTTGCTAGAGCATTTGTGCACGTGATCATCCACACGTGTGACATCTGGTATTGTCCGAGACTTATAATGTCTTTTGGGTCAATAACAGAACAGATGGCATCCCTAAAATCCGGGGCACGATATGGTCGGGCAGCCATGTCCGCGTGAAGGAACAGAGAATTGAGAACGACGTTACCTGAAGGCAAACGGGGCATCAGAATACGGTACGCATCCATACTGTTGGCAGAAGAAGACTCAGATGTGGACGGAATAACTCGGCCAGAAGCCGATTTGGAACTTTCGGCGGAGAACATGAAAACACGTCCACTCGGAACGGCGTCTTCTTCTTCCTCCAGCTATGAAGGCAGTCATTCAAGGCACTCTAAACGCTTGTTTATATCTTTACCATAGACGCGCTTACAGCGCGTCACATACCGGTGCGCGCGTTCCATGCACGAGGCTCATTCCGCTCTCGTGAGGCTGAGCACTGCCGCTAGCTCACCCTCTCCCGCGCTCGGGAGAGGGTGATGTAGCGGCCGTGCTCAGCCTCACGAGAGCGGAATGAGCCCTCGTGCATGGAACGCGCGCGCACCGGTAGCTGTGACAGCGCTGTAAGGCGCGTCCTATGGTAAAGATATAAACAACCGTTTAGAGTACCGTTGGTTGAGACTAGCTGAGACGCCAGAAAGTCTGGTCGGTACCATTTTGAGTGTTTGTGCGTATGGCGCGTGCTTTGCTCGCCTTCCTAAGTGACACAAACGCACGTGCTGGGCTGCGGAGATCGTGCGCAGGGCTGTGAAAGTGTCAACAAATTTAGAATCGCCTCAAGAGTGGGCTGGCGTATCTAGAGTGTGCCGGCCACCTGACGAACGCGCATAACTCCGCACCGTTTGATGCTATTCGCATTAACGTAGATAATCATTCCCAAAGGATGGGTTCTGCTGATTTTATGTTGAGTAACTGTAACTGCAATACTGTTACATTTTAGCAGTAACGTGCCCATGACTGGCCATAAGCATCTTGGTACGGCATACCTAGCAATTGCCATAGTGTTTTATAAGTCATAGCATACTATGTCTGCTGTGTGTGCCTAAACAAAAGCGAATATGTTATCAGCTCAAAAAGCAGTAACATAATGTGTCACTTGACCCAAAGCCAAAAAAATAATTTAAGCTCATGTACTAAGCCACTTTGCTAGTTATGGATTAGGCTTGGCTCTGATATCCAGTAAACCTATCCTTATATTTCGTGAATTATAATATTATAATCTTCACAAGCAGGAACACATACAAACACCTGAACATGCATACTCACAAGCGAACCACAAGTATGCCGTGCATGCTGCCCACATACCTTGATGTACACGAGATGTAAACAAGCAAGAACATGAATGCCATCATGCAAACGTGACAATGATTATAGTGGTGGCAACACTAAACATGGCATGAGCTTAGTCTGTGTACAACACACAACAGGGGGAAGTATTAATGATTCATTTCCACTTATGAAAGATGTTCTCAAACTGATCGACCCTAAAGAGTTCCTTGAGCACTAAAACTCAGTCTCTCCCTTACCCCACCTTTAACTAAATTACACTTACAATGAACTTACTTTAGTCATGAAATAAAATGCAAACAACTTTCTTCACGCGTAGCTGTTGGTAACCAGCCTATGTCTGCTTCCCAATATTGTAAAACAGCAGCAACATTGGCTATTCTAGCTTCAACTTTCTAAAGTGACCAACAAACACTTTGGTCAACTCTTTCACCCTATAAGTAGGGTTCGGAGTTTTCGGTTTAAACCGATAAAAACCGATAAAAGTACGCCGAATCCATTCTCGGAAATTCGGTTTTAACCGAAAAAGGTCAGTTTTTAGGTTCGGCATTTTCGATTTAAACCGATAAAAACCGATAAAAGTACGTCGAATTGATTTTCTAAAATTCAGTTTTAACCGGAAAATGGCAACTTTGACCTTCCAGTCGTACCGCAGAGCCGTGGCGAAAAAGTGGAACGACAGTGTCTATCGAAACGTGTCTGAATGTATGGGATACACGGATCCCATCACGACGTTTTGGTTTAATGTGCGCATCATCGATCGGAACAGAAGTCTGAAATGCCCGATAACTTCTCCATGTACGAGCGTGTTTTCAAACTCGTTGTATACGGAAGACTGACTTGATGCAAGCTCTGCATGTTGTGTTGTGCTTCAAAACGTCGCCCCGTGTCTCTTTTGGCGATCGCAATTGGTTGATTCACCGATTTTGGCTCAGGCAGCATTTCATCTCCTCAGCCTGCCAGTGTTCCAGCGTTAGCGTTGAGAGGGCATTCTCGAAGCTCAGGGTCATATTAACAGGAAAAGAAAGAGTACGGATCAACAAGGAGAACCTGGGAAATTTGATGCGTGTTTACTATAATAAGATGTCGTAATCCTGATGTACAGAAGGTGAAGTTCCATGTTTTTTTGTGCATAGGCTTCATATCTGACTTGTTTGTACTTCCGTGTCTTTTTTTCTTGTTTCTTCTACAGTTGCACACATTTGCCGAATAAAGTGTCCATTTCTTCTTTCAATATATCTGTGCCGTTATTCTTCGAGTGAATCACAAATATCAAAGCTACAAGGATCATCTGATCCGGTGTCCGTTGGTGTTTATTTTATATTCACCGAAAAAAGCCGATAAACTTTTGTTGGCATAAATATACACCGAAAAAAACCGAAAATCGAATTTTAAAATAAACACCGAAAAACGTACGCCGAATTATCGAAAAAATAGAAACCGGAAAACGCGGAACCCTCAAGCATAAACTATGCAGACAAGGGTTCGAATTTTTCGGATTTCCCAAACCGAGCAAAAAACGATTAAAGTGCGCACGAATTCATTTTCGGAAATTCGGTTTTTAACCGAAAAAAGGTCCGTTTTTAAGGTTCGGCATTTTTCGATTTAAACCGATAAAGAGTCCCTAGGGCTGGGCGTCGATTAAAAATTTTAACCCGATTAATCGCCACCCTTTAATCGATTAATTAATCGATTAATCGGTTGCGTTAATTTTTATAAATAATATATTAAAAAGAATGCAACAACTCGTCTTGCCTTTGAAGACTTATTTTACTCTCTGTTACACGGCGCAAAGGACATTTAGAATTGAGGATACATATAGTTCAACGATTCAAAGACTCACATATTTTTGCTCCAGCTCCGAAGACAAAGAAGTTTGTCCACATTCTCCGACAGGAAGACAAGAAGTCAGAGCTTGGGCGATGCTTTCTTCTTTTTTCAGAGAAAGGAACCTCGATGAGAAGGCGTTGATTGTTGTCTGCGTTTTGGCGGATGGTCCTTGCTGCAGCTACATGGGTGCTTCGCTTGTAGGCGATACTGAAGCGAACTTACGCTTCCACTGTACGAAAACGGCTTTTTGCAGATGATGCAGTGGACTTCCTTCGAGTTAAAAACTTCACCGCTGGAGTTTACTTTAAACCCAAACTTTCCAGCGAGATTGCCTTTCATACTCGTGAACTCGTCCATTTTTACGTGCCGAATACTGGAACAAGTAACCATGGCGTTGTTAGCTTCCCAGCTTGTTTTTCTGCTTGTTTGTCTTGCCTGGGCAGGATGTGTAATAGATCCTCAACACGTGAAGTTTCGCGGTCGCGCAGGGATCAATTGCGGGCCCGGCTTGTTCGTCTGGCCTCGGCAGAACTGTAATGTATATCCTCGAACACGTGACGCTTCGCGAGCGCGAGAATTGAACCTTGCTCATAGCACCTGGCTGGGAACGGACTTCTTTTGAGTACCGATTAAAAAACCGATTAACCGGTTAAAACATTTGATCGCGATTAAAGCCTTAATCGATTAATCGGAAGGTTAATCGATCAATTGCCCAGCCCTAATATATATATATACTTGGAAACTGGTGCAGACTACGGGATGTGAGTATCATGGAGGGTTCTGGAACCCCTTTGGCAAACCGTAGCTCGATCATGGTGCACGCTGCCAGTCACACCTTCTCTTGGCTGTCAATAAAGGCGATTGTGGCTACCTCCCAAAAACAATAAAAAGAAGCCGATGTCGAGGAAGTGTCTTTCCGCGCCTCACGCCGAGCCGAAACTCTTCCGACAGGTTCAGACTCCAGAACATCCCGGATCCCAGCTTGCGAATAGCGGAAGCCGCAAGGTCTTTGAGGCTTCCGCTACCCGTGCCCGCAGGGGCGGGGGAGGGGGGGGGGGCATATTGCTGTTTAGTTTTGCCGGTTTAAAAAGCCGACCCCGCAATGCGGAAGGTGATAATGTATATTTTCTCCTCGCCCTGTACGCTAAGACTGAGATGGGCTGTCAATCATGACCTCGAACGCGTCCCCTTCCAAGCCAACACTTTTAGTTAACCAAGCTAGCCCAGTAGTACAGCTCCTTGGGACAAATCTTGGTTTTGCACGGCAATTTAGGACCTTCAAAGCCTTGAACACCAAATGTGTAAAAAACTTGATATCCTTCGGTCAGAGCGGGCTATCTTGGCCGTAAATTTCCAAACAAGTGCCAGAGTTAGGTTTCAATGTCTTTGGCGGCTCGGCCGCTGTCACCTGACTTGTTTTGGGTCTCAGTTCCTGATGAATCGCCTGAATTTGGATTAATATCTGGTTGTTCGGATTTTACCTGGCAACTTTGGGCCAAGGCTAAGAAACACCGAGATACAAATGTACCGATAGCTTCTCAGACACCTCTCGATTCTCTGTTCCTCTGTACAGAGATACATTGAAAAAAATGTGTTTGCTTTTTAATAATTAGATATTTTTATGATGTATCGCTTCTATCGCGATACTCTGCTTGGTTAAAGTATCTTTTTACATTACTACCAAAATTAACTGTGGAATTTACGATAAACTAAACTCACACTTTCGGCGCGGGTGGGGAAGAATAAATGTTGTACACGTTACTTCGATTACAATTACAATGACTCTTAGTTAAAAGTTATTCAATCGGATTACTTTATTACTTGAGAATAAAAGTATTTGGCCGTTACTTCATGAAGTAACCGTTACTTTTTTTATTACATTATATTTTCAAAACGACATATTTTTCTGTCGGTTTGAATACGGTGTGTCTTTCGTACTGTCTAGTGCTAGTACTGTCTATTGTTAGCAAGTGTCATGCACCACTACCAGATGGAGCGCGCGAGAGCTCTTTTTTGTACTGTGTTTTTCTTCTTCCTCCTCGTTCGAAGTTAGTCCTAATATAAAGCAGCGGTGTGACGCTATGGAGGCTACGCCTCGTCCCTCCTCACCGGGCATTAAGTTTATTCCCGTTGCACGCCGCGACCCTGCATATACTTAATAACCAACAGGTTTTGGGCTCAGGACGACGCTATGCCGGTGCGCAGTGCGGTGAGCAACATTAATGTCCTCTGAGGAGCGACTCAACTGCGACGAAGACGCCGACAAGAAACCATGCCGCTGGTGTGGAACTGGAAACGCAGATAACGAGCTCGGCTGTGCTACAAAAGAAGAAGTGAACTAAGCAAAACTGCGTCGACGGTTTGTGGAAGACGTCGCCAAACCAGTACGTGCGTTCCTGCTTCGCTGGGTGCCGCGAGACGCGCAACGGGAACCAAACGCAAGTTCATCACGGTAAGCCTACTTCGAACCGCTCTCGACGGTGCAAAGCGAGGCGATGGCGGCGCTGGACGAATTAAAGATACCAAAACTCTCAAACGAAAATTACCATGCGTGGGCGATTCCAGATAGAGCGGCACTTGTTTAGAAAGGCTGTTGGGAAGCCATTGAGCCTGGCTATGGTGAGAAAGAAATGACGAACGACGAGCGGAAGATAAACAACAAGGCTTTGACATTCATGCCCCTAGTAGTAGAAGACACCTACCTGGACGACATTAGGGAATGTTCGACAGCTCGTGAGGCCTGAAATACATTGGAAGAGATACATTCAAAGTATGGCCTACTGCATGCTCTTCAGTTGATGAGAGACTTTTCAACACCAGAATGAAGCCAGATGAAACCATGAAGGCTTACCTGGGTCGAATAATGAACCTACACACGAAGCTTTCAGCGGCAGGATACGCCTTCACCGACAGGGAAGTGGCACTGGTGATGCTGATGGGCTTGCCAGAAGCGTATGAACCACTTATCATAAATCTTGAGCAAGACGAAGGAACGCTCACGACGAAGAAAGTGAAAGCAAGGCTGCTGGTAGAAGAAAAGCGCCAAGTCAAACGTGAGGACAAACTAAATGAGAGTGAAGGAAACAAGGCCCTCATGACAAAGAACAAGCTCACTACCCAGAGCAGTCAGATCCACAGACATAACGGGAAAGAACAGTTTTCAAGGAAAGAAGCAACTGGCACGCACTGGTACGAGGTCCTCTGAACCGAAATGACGAGTTCCGTGTTTTGCGTGCGGAGATTTTGGACACATCGCCAGGAAATGCAAGGAGGGTCCCGATGACGAAAGGTGCGGCTCACAGAGAAGAAGAAATTCCAGTGAACCGAAGAAGGTGCTTTGTGTTAGAGGTGGGGAGTTCCTCAGGGTCACACATCTGGTACCTTGACAGTGGAGCAACTGACCACATGACATCAAACAGAACTAAATTCACCACTTTCACGCCCTGCTGTTCGTCTGTTGAGGCAGCAAATAAGGAGGTCATGGAAGTTGTCGGAAGAGGACAGGTAGAGATTGAACTTTCGAAAGACTGCGGTGGCACTGTCATCGAGCTTCAAGATGTCCTCTACGTACCAAGCTTTGACGGTAACCTCTTGTCAGTTGGGAAGATTGAGGAACGTGGACTGAACGTGACTTCCAGCAACAGAACGGCTGAAGTGAGTGAAGCCAATGGTGACCTGAAATTGAAGAGAAACAGCTCTCCGAAGACTGGTGGAACGAGGGCTAAGGCCCCATTGGACCTGGTTCACTCGGATGTTGGAAAGATCACACCTGTTTCGAAGGGAGGGTCGAACTACTTTGTAACGTTCATTGATGACTACTCCAGATACACTGTAGTGTACCCAATGAAGACGAAAAATGAAGTGCTAGACAGATTCGACCAATACAGACAAATGGTCGAGAACCTTCACAAAACGAAAGTGAAGATGCTACGCAGTGACAACGGAGGTGAATATATCAGCCGAGAATTCACCCAATACCTTGCTAAGCATGGTATCTTGCGACAGCTGACGGTGCCCAGAACGCCTCAGCAAAATGGGGTGGCTGAGAGGATGAACTCGAACGTTGCTGGACACAACGAGGTGCCTACTGATTGAATCAGGCATCACAAAAGAACTATGGGCTGATGTTGTGGTGAGTGCATCACACATTCGCAACAAGTGTCCATCGAAAGCACTCGACGGAGCGGCTCCCGAAGCCATGTGGCTTGGCAGAGAGGTCTACGTTGAGCCACCTAAGAGTGTTCGGATGCAAGGTACGGATGGTTGACAACAACAAGCGCAGGAAGACAAAGCTCGACCCAAGGGCAGTGGAGTGTGTGCTGGTGGGTTACCCAAAGGGAGTAAAAGGGTATAAACTCTGGGACTGGCGCAACGATAAGTTCTTCGTCAGTCGTGACGTGACCTTCGACGAAAACAGCTTCCCCTGGAGGTCGACTGCAGCGAGAAGCAGAAGTCCACTGCATTATCTAGCGTGGAAGCCGAATACCTTTCAATGTGCGAAGCGGCAAACAAGATACTGTGGCTCCAACACTTTCTCCACGAAAAAGGTGCCCAGGAGTTCGTCGTTGAGCCACAAGTTTTGCAAGTTGACAACCAAGGAGCTATCGCTCTTGCAAGCAAGCAAGTGATGTCAGAGCGCAGCAAACATATTGACCTGCGTCATTTCTTCTTAAGAGAGAAGATTGAAGAAGGAAGAATAAGACCACTGTATGTGAAGTCATCAGACAACTGTGCCGACGCCCTGACCAAGGCACTCAATTGAAGAAGAACCCGTGAACTTTGTGAACACTGGGGTCTTCAGGTGTGTAATGGGCGTAGTGGCACATGAAGGGGGTGTTAGCAAGTGTCATGCACCACCACCAGATGGAGCGCGCGAGAGCTCTTTTTTTGTGCTGTGTTTTCTTCTTCCTCCTTGTTCGAAGTTAGTCCTAATAAAGCAGCGATGTGACGCTATAGAGGCTACGCCTTGTCCCTCCTCGCCGGGCATTACGTTTATTCTCATTGCGCGCCGCGACCCTGCATATACTTATACTCTGTTTCACCTTATGATGTACCGCAGCAAAGGCTGCAAGCGCGAGCTCCTTGCTCAGGGGCACATCTCGGCGGCACAAGCTTCTCGTGAATTAAGAACAGCTGCCAACGCTATGACCTCGCGCTTCTAGCCTTCTCTGCGGTACAACATAAAGTGAAACGGAGTATAATAACCAAAATCTATTATTGTCATATAATCGGCAAATTATAAATAGTGTTCCGGGTTTTCGAGTAGATCTGATGAACACCGAAAAACATCCGCCGGTAAAATTTTGGTCAATCCGAATTTATTCGATAAACGTCCGAATTTTGATATGCCAATGCCCCGAAAGCTGAAAATACATCATCTTCGCATGAGGCTAGCGGAAACAGCAACACGTCACTGCGATGTCGTCACACGACACGCAAGCAGTTGGCGGTCTCTGGTGCCCGCAAACCGGAATACGGTTTGGATACGCAGAAAAAATGAAGGAGAGGAGGAGAAGAGCCCGAGCTCTGACTTCAACGACGTCAGAGCTCAGGGCTTACGACGTCGCAGTCAGATTACCGAGCTCTGACTGCAAGAGTATCTGGTTGACGCAAAGGCTAGCTGCCCTTGTCTGTACCTACATACCCTCTCCGATCAAAGTGAACAAGAGCGTCGTCTGCTCTTCGCAGAGGGGTTGGCATTCGAACGTCAAGCGCCGTGCGCAGGGCCCCGGGCGAGGACAGACGGCATCCTTGTACTCTTTGATTAGTGGGAGACCATGTCCAACTTTCTGAGATCTCGTCAGCTGACAAGCTCCAAGGAAGAGCAGCGTTCGAAAACGGTTCTTCTGTGTCGCCTTCCCGCGGGCGGGCACGGGACGGATACCGTAACGCTTCACCATCGACAAATCCTCGCACTGGGAACGGACGAGGACCTTTTTCAAACGACTATCTTTTAGCGCAAACTTTATGTTTACCATAAAAAATTACCATAGATTCATTTTCCACTCGCAGGCAATAGCTGATCCAACATTCCACCAGTTCCGGCTCCTCTGTCTTAGGCGGGCTGATAGCGTGGCAAGCGCCACCGAGCGGACAAGTCACGACACCAGGCGTTCTAGCATGCATTCTAGGAAGTTTTTTGAACTGACTTTAATCTTGAAACCTTAACCGTGTGGCCCTCCAATTGTTCGTTTTGATTGGCCCCTCCGCGCCTCTCCGCCCAATTTTTCTAATAGTTGCAAATTGGTATTTTAGCACTAATTAAGCGTTGTGTAAAAGACTATTATGCCTGCTATAAAGTCAAAGACGCTGCAGACGAATATTCGCAATCTCTTATCGGGTGTCTGTGAATAAATCGAGAATGTGACAAGACGTAAATTCAGCAAAGAAGGGCCCACGATACGCCGGAAACCTTTCCGCGCTCGTTGCAGACAACCTTCACAAAATCTTGTACTATCATGCTACACTCCGTAACGCTCTACTCAGTGACGTAGCAATGGAGGGGAGGGGTCCCCTTGGCACTGGGTACCAATTGTCCCAGTAACGTGAGGAGGGCGGGGGCACTTGTGAGTACACGACCCTCCCCCCCCCCCTTAATGGTTGGTTGCGATCTCAAGGAGTGAATGGGAGTGGGGGGGGGGATTGCTACTAAAGATAACAGGGCCCCGGGTGCCGGACGGCTCTAGCTACGCCACTGGCACTACTACATCCTACCCTGAGTTCATCTGCCCGACTCAGCACTTTCCGAACTATCGCCCGTTTATTTGGTAGGGCTAACACATTTTACCACTCCTTTTTTCCCCAGACGATTTCTTCCCCAAACGACCTGTCCCACTCCATTGTTTCACTAGAAAGCTCCGATGACTTTCGCTCATCCCTAAGAGCTTGCTTTCTTTAAATCAAAAAAGTGAAATCCGACTTATACATTTACTGCTTTCTAATATGTTTCGAGTTAATATTTTCGTCTTAGTGTCGTTGGGTAAAGTTTACTACATGTTTTCACTCACCCTAGCAGTGTTGTATTAACTGCATAGCCACACAATGCAACTCCTTATGCAATGCCCTCCTGAAGGCATTTAAAGAAAATAACTGAAATGAATGAATAAATAGAGTGACTGTGTTTTTAACGCCACAGCGTTAAGGAGCTCATGCATCATGCTGGCCTCGGTGGCGTGCCAGAAAATCCAGCGTGATGCGAATAACCGATAGCGTTTACGAGCTCTGTGTCGCGTCGGCTTCAGTGCCGTGCTTAAAAGTTGGCGTGACGCGTAAATCCTGATTGATCGATAGGGTTATGACGTCACATCCACATGACCCAGCTCGTCTGTCTGGAGGAGCGT
>JAZHYW010023102.1:0-51416 GCA_037355805.1 Ixodes ricinus | reverse complement strand
AAAAGAAGAGGACGACGGGCTCGTGCAGCGAAAGGCGAACGAGAGGGCTCGAGGATTTTGAGCGTGCTGACCCCAACCGCCGATTTACAAACCTCATTGTAAATCTCATCCAGCATTAAATCATCGTTATTCAACATCTTTACAAGTGGTGGAGGTAAGCAAGCTTTCTCCTACCTCACAACCCCGTCTGCTGCCCTGGAATTGCGCAGTGGGCGCTCTACCTCTCGCCCCATGCCTGACGAAACGGGAAACGCCAACACTATCAATCGACCGGTCAAAACACGCCAACGAGACCCCCCAACTTCTCGGGCGCACATGACGCAGACGTGCACGACTGGTTGAAGACTTATGATCGCGTCAGCGACCACAACCGTTGGGATGATACCCTAAAGCTCGCCAACGTCGTTTTCTTTTTGACGGATACCGCTTATCAGTGGTACGACAACCACGAAGAAGACTTCCTCTCGTGGGATGGCTTCAAAGCAGCGTTTTCAGAGGTTTTTGGGAAGCTTGAGAGCCGCCGACAGCGAGCACAAGACAAGCTTGCTCGCCGCTACCAAGCGGTCTCCGAGTCTTCAACTGGATACATCGAAGACGTCATTCGCCTCTGCAGCCGTGCTGATCCTGCCATGACCGAAGAAGATAAAATACGTCACATATTTAAAGGTTTGTCACAAGAGCTATTCTCCATCGTTGCTCCTAAGTCGCCACCAACAGTCCAAACCCTCATCAAAGAATGCCGAAAATACGAAGAACTCCGGAGTGGTCGCATATCTACGACACCATTTCAACGGCTTCCTGAGGTATCATTAATGAATGCCTCTGCGACTACTGATCTTCCGGCACTCATTCGAGACATCATTCGCGATGAGCTCCGTGAATTCTTCCGGTCTCTTCATTCGCCTGCTGATGGCTCATCTCTTAACACCGAGCTCCAGCATATTCGAAAATCTGTGCAAGACGAACTCCGTGCTGCACTCCACCCAATCCCCCGACTCCATCCGTCTACACGCCGGCACCACACACCCCTACTCCGATTTGCTCTATGCAGCCAGACACTACTCGCTGCTACTCAAGCACGTCACCAGACACAACTTCATACCGTCCACAGAGAAACGGACCACTCCGAAGGACGGATGCCTGGAGAACACCCGATGACCGCCCAGTTTGTTTTTATTGCAATATCCCGGGACACATTGCCCGTTATTGTCACCGCCGCATTGACGATACCAGTTACAACCGTTTCTCAAACAACCGTCGCCCCGCCGCCAACGCCGAGGACCGCCCCTCTTTCGACAATCGCCGGTCCGTGGGCTCCTACTCTCCGTATGACAACCGCCGTGGCCGCTCACCATCGCCGTATCCTCGACGCCCCCGTTCCGTCTCTCCACTCCAAAATGGCCCCGTCGCTAGCCAACCGTCAAACTAGTGAAGGCAGCCTGTCTTTACACTGGAGGTCAGGCTGCGCTGCCACGAACCATTCAAAAGCCTCCCTCTCTTGGACCAACTACAGTCACTGTTACAATAGGAAATCAGCTGTTTACTGCCTTGGTCGATACTGGGGCCGCAAAATCATGTCTGTCGGATAAACTTCGCCGTCGCTTGCACAAAGTGCTTACTCCCCCTTCAGGAAACTTCTTACGTATGGGAAACGGTGACCTTGTGCAACCTATTGGTTGCTCAACCCTCTCATTTGCACTGGGCGGCGGCTTCTACACCGTTGTTTTTACCGTGCTCAGCAATTGTCTCATGGATATAATTTTGGGTTGGGACTTCCTGTCATCTACAGACGCCTTCATTGATTGTTCTAGACGAGAAATTCACTTGAACTCTTCGGCCGGATGTGAAGACTCCCATGACGACACTCCTATATCCCTCCACGCAGATGATGACTATCTAATCCCTCCACTGTCTGCTGTCGCTGTCACTCTCAAAACTTCACAGCACTTCGAAGCGCCGTACGGTCTCGTCGAGCCAATGCAAACCACTGCCGAAAAAACCCCTGTCATCATTCCTTACTCTATTGTCCCCACGGTAAGCGGAAGCATCAGCCTCTTTGCAACAAATGTTTCCGCCCAGCCACAAATTATTTGTCAAGGTACGCGCCTAGCCACGCTACGACGACATTTCCAGGATACCTTAGCCACTCTCTCTGACGTTCCCGATGCCGAACCTGTCCCCCTGAACACAAAAAGTGACATCTCAACCCGCATTACTCAGATGACTGACCCAAGTCTAACAACCTGCGAACGAGACGCCCTAACAAGACTCTTACTTACATACGAGGCGCTGTTCGATTTTAATAGTCGTCCACTAGCCCAGACTACAGTGGTTCATCATACCATCGACACTGGTAACGCATCACCACTTCGGAGCCGCCCATACCGTGTTTCCGCCGCCGAACGAAACGCAATTGCCAATCATGTTACTGATATGCTCCACAAGAATGTAATAGAGCCCTCTTCAAGCCCTTGGTCTTCTCCGGTTGTGCTTGTTAAGAAAAAGGACGGCTCTTGGCGTTTTTGCGTGGATTACCGCCGCTTGAACAGCGTTACTAAAAAAGACGTTTACCCACTACCACGTATTGACGACACATTAGATACCCTCCAAGGATCTTCCTTCTTTTCATCCATGGACCTCCGATCCGGCTATTGGCAAATACCTGTCGCCGACACTGACAAGCCTAAGACAGCATTCATTACACCCAATGGCTTGTACCAGTTCAACGTGATGCCGTTCGGCCTATGTAACGCCCCGGCCACTTTCGAAAGGATGATGGACACTCTTCTTAGGGGACTAACGTGGAGCATATGCCTCTGCTATCTGGACGACGTTATCGTCTTTTCATCGACGTTTGACCAACATTTACACCGTCTACGTCAAGTCCTCGACTGCTTTCGAACAGCCACTTTGCAACTGAATTCAAAGAAGTGCGTGTTCGGAGCCCGCCAGATCAAAATTTTGGGATACCTTGTCAGTGCTGATGGTCTGCGTCCTGATCCAGATAAAGTCCAAGCTGTAACAGAATTTCCAGTCCCAAAACACACGAAAGACGTACGTACGTTTCTTGGACTTTGCACTTATTTTCGCAAATTTATCCCTGGTTTTGCTCACATAGCTGAGCCTTTAAACAGCCTCCTGCGAAATAACGCATCATTTCAATGGACTTCTATTCAGAGTAGTGCCTTTCAAAACTTAAAAGATGCACTGACATCAGTCCCCATCCTTGACCACTTCGTTCAAGGCGCCCTCACTGAGATTCGAACGGACGCCAGCGGACATGGTATCGGTGCAGTTTTAGCTCAAACCGTATCTGGTGCCGAACGTGTCATTGCCTATGCCAGTAGAACTTTGACAAAATACGAACGAAATTACTCTACTACCGAACGGGAATGCTTGGCTGTTGTGTGGGCAATTACTAAATTCCGTCCTTACCTCTATGGAACTCACTTTACAATCCTTACGGATCACCACTCCCTTTGTTGGCTTGCCACACTTAAGGACCCCTCAGGACGCCTTGGTCGCTGGTCCCTAAAGTTGCAAGACTACCAATTTACGATTAAGTATAAATCCGGAAAACGACACATCGATGCCGACAGCCTTTCTAGATGCCCTCTTCCCAATGACCCCGCGCCTTTTGTCATCCCTCTCCTCACCGATGTCACCGCAGTTCTAGACACAATTGACATTCGTCAGGCTCAACAAACTGACGATACGTTGGGTCAGATAATTTCCTTCCTACTCCATCCAACGAACCATGCAAGTCGACGCACCCTGCGGCGTGCACGACTTTTCCAACTTCGCGACGGCATCCTCTACAGACGTAACTACGACGTCCAAGGTCGCCCATGGCTCCTCGTCATCCCTCGCCAATTACAAAGAGAAATCATACGAGCCAGTCACGATGACCCAACTGCCGGACACCTTGGTTTCTCAAAAACGTACTTCCGCATTCGTACACGCTACTTCTGGCCAGGCATGACTCGTACCATAAATCGTTATGTTCGATCATGTCATCTTTGTCAAACGAAGAAAAGCTCCACAACTTCGCCATCGGGTCTACTGCGGCCCATTCCCCAACCGCAACGACCCTTTCAGCGGATTGGAATCGACTTCCTGGGCCCTTTTCCCCTGTCCACATCAAACAACAGGTGGATAATTGTCGTCATTGACCACCTGACCCGCTACGCCGAGACAAAATGCGTTCCATCTGCTACCGCAGAGGAAGTTGCCGTCTTCTTCTTACAAACTATTTTGTTGCGTCACGGAGCGCCTCAATACATCATAAGCGATAGAGGAACACCCTTCGTTTCAAAACTTCTTCAAGAAGTTTTGCGGCTGGCTTCCACCATTCACACCGTCACAACCGCCTACCATCCGCAAACGAATGGCCTAACCGAGCGCCTCAATCATACTTTATCTGATATGATTTCGATGTATGTCACCGGCAATCAAACTACTTGGGACGCCGTTGTTCCTTACATCACATATGCGTACAATACGGCTCGCCAATCAACAACTGGTTTCTCACCATACCATCTTCTTTACGCCAGAGAACCTTTCACGACGCTGGATACGGTTCTGCCCTACGTCGACGAACGGCCCCAGGGCTCCTATCCGGCTCATATCGTGTCCCACGCCGAAGATGCTCGCCAGCTCGCTCGTATTCACACGTCCCAATCCCAGCAGCAGCAAGAGCTGCGCTACAATGCATCCCACCGCCCAGCGACCTACAACATCGGAGACGAGGTTCTTATCTGGTCTCCTTCACGTGCCCTCGGGAGATGCGAAAAGCTTCAAAGCAAGTTCATCGGCCCTTTTCGTGTCACCCGTCAACTTTCCGCTACCAACTACGAGGTTGCCCCTGTATCGCCACCTCGAGATCGCCGATCTCGCGCATCGGACATTGTCCACGTCGCCAGAATGCGGCACTATCACCGCCCGGACACCTGAATACCACCACAGTCCTCCGTTAACAGCCGCCGGAGGACCGGCGTCTCTATCGACCGGGGGGATACTGTTAGGAAAAGAAGAGGACGACGGGCTCGTGCAGCGAAAGGCGAACGAGAGGGCTCGAGGATTTTGAGCGTGCTGACCCCAACCGCCGATCTACAAACCTCATTGTAAATCTCATCCAGCATTAAATCATCGTTATTCAACATCTTTACAATATACATATATATATATATATATATATATATATATATATATATATATATATATATATATATGTGTGAAGTAATGTAAATATAGGAACAATGGACCGGGAAAAGTTAATAAGTCAAAGATGCGTACTGTCGGAGTCACTAATTCGAAGTTTATTACAACGTTTCGAGCGGGGACCGCTCTTCATCAGAGCTTCATATATATATATATATATATATATATATATATATATATATATATATATATATATATATATATATATATATATATATATATATATATATATATATATATATATATATATATATATATATCTTTTTTACATTGTTGACCACGGTATGTCGCAAAATCGAAATACCTCAAGAGAGGAGCAGGAGGAGGAGGAAAGGAGTGGAGGAGCAGGAGCAGAGGACGAGGGGAGGAGCACGGGAGGAGGAGAGGAGGAGGGGCACGGATGAGGAGGAGGGAGCATACCCTCCCCTTCTCCTCCTCAGGAAAAGCTGCGCTCTAATTCGGCATTACAGGAAGTTGTAAACGTCTTTCATTTTTCTTACTGACGTGCTCTCCTCCTCCAAAACGCAAACACTATCCTGATTGTCGGCAGGAATCTCAGAAATAACAACATCAATCATCATGATTAAGCCAAAGCTGGTTCCAACTCGAAGCCCGTGCTCACTTTACGAAAAGCCCATCTGGCTTTTCTTGGCTAGTATAGACCTTTTCTGTGTACTCTTGTCTTCAGCCACCTAATAGGCGCATCCGGTATGGGCGACGAAAAAATAATCCAACGTTTCAACCTGCAAATAGTAAAAAATAAAGGGGAAGCAAAACGAGAAAGTGTGACGGTTACGCAATCTGCTAGGCGAAAGGCAAAACAATGTTTTCGCCCATACTGGAAGTGACGTCAATTCAAGATGGCGGCGCCCTTGAAGAAAGGGTCTATAGCAAGCCCACGGCGTCAACGACCTGTCCACGACACGCAGGAGCGCGGCATCCAGGGCGAAGAGGACGCAACTCAAGGACAGCATGTGTCTTGCACAAGACAATTCTCCAAGAAGGACAAAAGCATCAGTCCCGTAGATTCACTTTCACTAATAGCGCACCCAGTCAGAGACACATTTGTCATGGTAGGGCTTCTTCCTTCGCTCATTTGGAGTCGACGGCCGCCGTCACTTTAATCATAATGCATCGCTGAGGTCGGTCCCACCATGGATGACCCATTAGAGCGTTTGGTACAACCGACGTGGTCAGTTCTCTCAAGGCAGCCGACTTTCACAACTCCAGTCACTTTTCGTGCCGCTCGATGCATGGCTACCGAACACGGTGTCAAATAGTCAACAGAAAAGGCTGCGTCCGTCGCTGTGTATTGTTGTGCACAGCAGACGTGACGAGCAGTGAACTGCGATCTCAGTGCTTCCTCATTCCTCAAATTTTGTCGGTCACAAAAATTGTGTCTTTCTGGTTAACGAGGGGGTGCAACGATTTTAAGATTAGAAGAATTTTCATCTCGTCATTTTTACGTTGTTTATCGTATCCCGGAGGATAGAGAAAACATCTCCTTCATTAAAAAATGTCGCGATTCCGCTGCATAATCGCAAAGCAAAAGTCGAGCTTCTTCCCCCACCTGCAGCCGCAAGTGGCAGCCGAAGGAACTACGGCGAAAAGATTACGTGACCTCGCTCGGCTCTAAGCTGCAGCATAACGCCCGCTAATGTCAGCAGAGAGAGGGAGAGGAAGCGTCCTCCGAGAGAGCACACGGGAAGCTACACGGCACCCCGAGTTACGTCACTAGGAGGGGGACCAGGTGTGACCCTGAAGGCTGGGAGTGAGTTGAGGGGTGCCAGAAATGCCAATCTTTATACATATATATATTTTTTTTTTTACAACAACAAGGACACGCAGGCGAAATCGGTTTTCTGTTCTTTACTTCACAAGTGTCAGAGGGCAACTTCCACAAATTTTTGACCGAAGTCCGGAAATCATTGCACCCTCGAATTCGCAACTTTCAGCGATGGTGGTACCGCGTTGTGAGAATCGCGCTCCCTAGCTCCTGGATGACCGACTTCACAATAAAGGTGCTTGCCAACACCTCCCTGACGTGAAAAAAATAAACTAAGGCTCTAATACTGCTCGTATATAGCAAAACTAGTATTACTCACGCGTCGCAGACTTAGCCTCGTACTGTTGTTCTACGACGATCGTCCAGATGACAGCCATTTTGATAGGCACCAGGCACGACCTACAGGGGCCCTGTAGGTTGTGAAAATTGCGAATATTGTGAAGACGCAAGAAGCCCCTTCATGTTAAAGAGTACCAGAAAACTCCTATGCCACCGCAGCTGAAATAATAATCTGAGGTTTAGTTTATTTCATTTTTCATATGAACTGCAGATGTTTACCCAGGCTGAAAATGTACAGCACAGCATTTATCAGAGAAAAAAAGCAGGAATGTACTATGGCCTTTTTGTCTATATTGCGGCGCTCGCAGCTGGCCAAATAGGCAGAGCGCCCGTGGCCGAACGGTTATTGTGCTTGGGCCGAGATTCGATGCCTGGCCGCGGATATACCTTCTGGTTGTTTCTGTGGATGTTGCGTTCTGGTAAATTCGAGAATCCTGTTGTTTATTCGAGGTTAGAATGTTCTGCGCGCCGAACCTTCTACGCCTATTGTTCCAAAAGTCCACGAGTGTACATGAGGGGCTCCGCGTGGCGAGCCGGAGTCAGTCTCGCCCCAGTGCTCGATCCTGCTGTTTCACCAACATCGACGCCTGCGACGCTAACCTTCTTCTGTTTTCCGGGTAACGCAAGTCCGTGCAGCGTGCCACTCCGAGGGCCGGCAGTGCCAGTCCGACCTCAAGCCCACAAAGACCCAACGAAGATACTACCGAGACCCGATTAAGTCGCCGCACGCGAAGCCTGCACCCGGAATTTGGGCTTTGCCACTCAAGACCAAGCAGCCAACGAGGTTGGCAATGGACAACCGGTCGTCGCAGCTCTCCGCCACCGCCACCATCGTTCACCTGCCCGTCACAGCACGGCCGGTTGCTCCATTTCGCGGCGAACAATACGAAGACATCGAAGACTGGATCGACCAGTACGAACGCCTTGCCTGCCACAATGGCTGGACCGACGACCAGCGTCTGCACAACATCTCTTCCTCGATTGGGGACTGCCAAGCACTGGTACGAAGGTCATGAGTCTTCTTTGACATCGTGGGGAATTTTCGAGAACTAGCTGAAGGGCACATTTGTCAATCAACACCTCCGAAAGAGAGCCGAAGACCAACTTCGAACCAGAACCCAGGGCCCCAACGAGAGCGTCACCGGCTTCGTGGAGGACGTTCTGGGCCTGAGCACCCACGCCTACCCTCAGGCTACAGAAGACAACCTACGAATCCTCATGCAGGACGTGAGAGACTACATCTACGGCGGCCTTGTCCGCAGCCCTCCGACAACAGTCGAAGATTTTGTCACCGAGGCAACGAACATCGAGCGTGCTTTGCAGGCCCGAGCCAGTCACTACCAGCGACTACACGACCTCGCTGCACTCGAGCCATCTAGCTGCGACCTCGACTCCAATATCCCAGGCATTGGTGAGATCATTCGTGACGTCGCCCGGAAAGAGCTTAGAAAGCTGCTGCCTGCTGCCAACCAGCTGGCTTCGCTGTCGATAGCAGAAGTCGTCCACGAGAAAACTCAGCGGGCAATTCAACCGGAGGCTCCTGCCAGAGTACCAGTACCCGGGAGCTCACCCTGACCTATGCCGCAGTAGCTCGGAGACCACGCGCGGCGCGAGCCACCGGGCAGTATTCCACGCCGCCGCGACGTGATCCAGAGCCCCAGACTTTCCGACGTCGGGAAGGGCAGCCCGGAATCTGAAGATGTGGGGTTCTGACGGGAACTGTTAGTATATTTGTAGGGATATGAAGAAAAAGAGATGTACCAGAAGAAAGGAGGGCAACGTCGTTTCGACCGAACGGTCTTCTTCAGCTCGTACGCACTAAACAACCGGCGCCTAGGAAGGCGTATCTGTGGCGCACGGCCGATCGACGACCGCTGTGTTATCACTGCGGCGAGGCCGCGATCACGTCTACCGGAGGAGCTCATACCGACAAACGGGCCTGCGAAGTTTTGCGCCGAGCGACCCGCAACCCCGACTTGGGGAGCGACTTAGGGATATCGAGGAGTACCTCCGAAAACCCCTGTCCCTGGTGCCGACTCCACCCGAAGTTCCCGCTCGCCTTCGCCTCGACGTGCGCTCTCGCCCTTCCGGCGCTCCCGTCGGGGCAGCCTGTCCCCCTATCTCGTCGGGAAAACTAACTGCGGCAACGCCTGGAGGTGGCGTTGCCGAAGACGGTCGATGTGAAGAGCATCCAAGAACGCCGGAGCGATCCCACTCTCTCGACGCCACGCATCGCAACGACGCCCTGCAACGGTGCCCAACAACCTAAACGTTGTTATCAACGGCCACGACGCGTCGGTACTCGTGGACACCGGAGCAAGCTACTCAGTCTTGAGTGGGCGGCTCTCTCGCCGCCTTCAAAAAGTCACGACGCCGTGGAATGGACCTCAAGTACGAACCGCCGGAAGGCACCTCATTAAACCAGTCGGGAGATGCACTGCTCGCATCGAGATTCACAGTGAGACGTGCCCTATGAAGTTCGTTGCTCTGCAATATTGTGCGAGGGACGTTATCCTCGGAATGCACCTTTTCTGCGAGTATGGCGCCATCACCGACTACGGGGCAAACCAGTTGACGCTGCGAAGAGAACGTCAACCGCAATCCGAGTGATTGCCAACCACGTGAACCTGCCGCCGCAGTAGAGTGTTTTCGTAACCGTCACAACTGATGCAGCCATGCACGGTGAACCTCTCCTGGAAGGCAGCGTCCAACTGCTCCTTGCAAAAGGAACTGGCGTCGCACGAGGCGTAATGGATCTCCAAGAAGGACGTACAACTGTTCTCGTGACAAACTTTCGAGAGGAACCGCAGCACCTAACGAAGAGTACCACCGTGGGCCACGTCTAGGAGCTTCAGGCGTCATCCGTGGTTACCGCGATCTCTGAGGAAACCTCGTCGTCACAGCACAAAAGCACGTCGCCGCCGCTGCTCGACATCGACCCCGAGCTCCCAGCTCCAAAGCACCGGCAACTGGTTGATTTCGCTGAATGCACTGACTGCTTTGCCACTTCGTCGAAAGTTCGCCAAACACCAGTGGCGAAACATCGCATTGTTACCGACGACGACGCGCTCCCTGTCCACCAGTCGCCGTACCGAGTCTCCTTAAAGGAAAGGAAGGTGATGCAAGATCATGTTCAGGAAATGCTCGATGACGACCTCATTCGACTCTCAAGAAGTCCGTGAGCGCCCCAGTCCTCCTTGTAAAGAAGAAGGACGAAACCCTGAGGTTCTGCGTGGAGTATCGTCGAATGTACGCTGTGACTAAGAAAGACGTCTATCCGCTCCCCACATCGACGATACTTTAGACCGACAGCGCCACTCGCGATATTTTTCTTCGATGGACCTGAAGAGTGGGAGTGGCTACTGGCAGATTGAAGTCGACGAACGCGACAGCGAGAAAACTGCCTTCGTTACTTCCAACGGACTGTACGAGTTGAGTTTAATGCCGTTCGGACTTTGAACAGCACCAGCCACCTTCCAGCGTGTCATTGTAGGTCTGAAAAGGTAGAGCTGCCTGGTCTACCTGGATGATGCCGTGGTATTTTAACGGGATTTCGACAAACACCTTAGTCAACTTCGAGCCGTGCTTCAAGCCATCAAGTCCGCCGGCCTGTCACTCAAGCCAATAAAATGTCGGTTCGCCTATGTTTAAATAAAGTTCCTTGGCCACGTCGTGAACAACAAAGGTGTTCTCCCTAACCCCGAGGAGACCCATGCCGTAGCTGCATTTACGCCGTCGTCTGGCAAGAAGGCCGTCAGAAGATTTCTCGGACTCTGTACTATTACAGGCGGTTTGTTCGGGACTTTGCCAAGCTGTCCGCACCGCTGACGCACCTCACAAAGGATGCTGTAAAGTTGGAGTGAACAGGAGAACACCAGCGGTCATTTGATGAGCTCAAGCGAGGACTTCAGACGCCCCCGATTATTGGCCATTTCGACCAGTTCGGTGAAACAGAGACCCACACGGACGCCAGAAACACCGGACTTGGCGCGGTACTAGTGCGAAGGTAAGACAGGGCAGAGCGAGTCATCGCATACGCGAGTCAGACCTGTCTAAGGCTTCGGGAACTACTCAACGGCTGAAAAGAAGTGCCTTGCTGTCGTCTGGGCAATCACAAAGTTTCGCCCATAAGTCCTTTTCTCGTGGTCAAACCACCACTCGCTCTGCTCGCTCGCGAATCTGAAGAACCTTTCCGGACGCCTCACCCGGTCGAGCCTGCGACTGCAAGAGCTCGACAAGGCCGTGGTGTACAAGTCCGGCCGGAAGCACAATGACGCCGACTGCCAGTCAAGGGCCACTGTCAAGGCCGGTCCTGCCTGCACCAAAGAGGACAACGATGAATGTTTCCTCGGCGCTCCGGGTGCCAGCGGCATGGCAGCACTCCAACGAGACCACCCTGAACTGAGATCACTCATCGAGCCCCTTGAGGGACAAACGAGTACACTTCCCCGTGCTTTCTTACGAATCCTGCCTACCTTCTCCATACGGAAAGGGGTGCTGTGCAAGGAGGAATTTGTCAACAACACAGCTTGGCTTTTGGTTATTCCTTCCAGCCTTTGAGAAGAAATCTTCCAAGGATGCCATAACGACCCAACGGCTGGGCACCTTGGCTACAGCAGGACGCTCGCCAGGATTCGGGAAAAGTACTACTGGCCGAGGCTACCGAAGACCATTCACCTCTACACTCGATCATTCCACGAGTGCCAGCGACGCAAGAAACCACCGACGAAGCCGTCAGAACTTCTGCATTCGATTGCTCCCCGTCCACGCCGTTCCAGCGAATCGGAATAGATTTACTCGGCCCTTTTCCGCCGTCAACGTCGGGAAACCGCTGGATAATCGTCGCCACAGAATATCTCAGGCGATACGCCGAAACGAAACCCCTTCCTTCAGGCACTGCTATGGAGGTCGCCAGGTTTTTCATCGAGTCCATCGTCCTCCGGCATGCCTCTCCCGAAGTTCTGATTACAGATCGCGGGTCATCGTTCATGGCACAGCTGATGCAAGAGATCCTCAGTCTCAGCCACACCAATCACCGGCGAACCAAAGAGTAAAACCCTCAGAATAATGTGCTAACGGAATGCCTGAACAAGACCATCGCCGACCTGCTGTCGATGTACGTCGACGTGGAACACAAGACGTGGGACAAGGTCCTGCCTTATGCCATGTTCGTCTACAGCATAGCGGTTCAAAAGACCACTGGTGTTACACCATTCCTGCTGGTGCATGGTCGCAAGGTGACCACGATGCTTGACGCCATGCTACCACACGAGCCGGCTGGCGACTGAAGCTACGACGCCCAGGTGGTTGCGCAACGAGCAGAAGTCCGCCAGCTCGCCCGAGTCCGGATCCAAGACCAGCAACGTGTCGACGCTGGCCGCTATAACCTCCTTCGTCTGGACGTTCACGTTCACTTCCAGCCCGGAGACCGGGTGTGGGTGTGGACACCGATACGACGCCGTGGCCTCAGCGAGTAGCTTTTAAAGCACTACTTTGGACTATACAAGGTTCTTCGACGCCTGGGAGATCTCAAACTACGAAGTGGTGCCCGACGGAACGCACGCATCATCGCGACGCCGACCACGACCCGAGGTGATTCACTTCGTTCGACTCAAGCGATTCTACGCTCGATAGGACTGTGCACTTTGCGTTACAAATGACTCTTCAGTTTACCGTTCTTTTTATTTGATTTGTATTCTTTTGTGTTGCAATCGGGGCAATGCACTTTTTAAAGGGGGGAGTAATGTTGCGCGCGCAGCTAGAACAAGTAGGCAGCGCTCCCATGGCCGATCGGTTACCGGGCTTGATTCCCACGCAGAGACGAGGTTCAATGACTGGCCTCGGATATACGTTTTTGTTGTTTCTGTGGTTTTTGCGTTCTTTTAAATTCAAGAATCCTGCTGCTTATTCGAGGTTAGAATGTTCTGCGCCCCGAACCTTCTGCGACGATTGTTCCAAAAGCCCACGCGCGTACATAAGGGACTCAGTGTGGCGAGCCGGGGTCAGTCTCGCCCCAGCGCTCGATCCTGCTGTTTCGCCGACATCGACGCCTGCGACGCTAACCTTCTTCAATTTTGTTTTGGGCACAAGTTCGCCCCAGTAAACATTTAGTTTCTTCAGTTATCATCATTTGATCATTTGACATTCGTGACAATATTCATCATCATTTGACATTCGTGACAATATTATGTCTGGGAATCAAACGCGACCAATTAATTGAATATGTATTTGATTCAAGGGTGCCGACTAATCTCATAAAAATCTTTAATCGACGCTCAGCCCTCCTAATTATGAGTACCTTTAATTAGGTATGACTAAGAATGCCTTCCCTTTGGGTTCCCTTACATTTGCTGCTGTGGGTTGTGTACACTTTCAGCTGCTTGGCTCATATGTAACTTTTTTTTTGTCGCACCCGAGCGTAATTTTTTTTTTTTTGCATGGAAATTGGAATGTTAATTCATAAACACAAACTCATTTCTTGTTAACAACTAAAACATACTTCATTTTCTCTGTGGTATTCTAGCCACAAGACAACGCATTCTAACGCACAGCGGTGTAGAATGCAGCTAGGTGCGATATTTGTTTCTCAATTTATTTAAAAACACTGGAGATGGTTCTTAACTATCGAAACTGGAGTGGATTACGCCCAGTTTCGATCAGTTGATTCAAAACACTCAACATTCGGAGCATGCACGCCGTTGGAGGGCAGCACATTCCCTTTGTGGATCGTCCGCAGAAAAAAAAGGGGTATTTAAAGGCTATATTACCTTAGTGATTAGAGCAAAGGTTCAAGGGCAAAATGATGCCTTGGAAAGCGCACTGCGACGCATGTCGAACAATGTAAGCTGCTCCTAAAGATAAAAGCTCGCACTTCTAACCTTACGTCTGTGGTATTAATGGCAGGTTCTTCACCCGCTGTGATAAAGCAAAAATATGTCCTCATGACCTACATAAGACAATAGAGGATAAAAAACATTATCTGTGTATATCTTCCTTTTTTTTCAGTAAGTTGTTTTATGATAATTTTTACGTCAGAATGCATTGTCTAAAATAAATACGAACTACTTGCGAAGAGTTTACACGTCCTACGAGCAGGGGCGTGTAAACGCAAGTGGATCCGCTATCACTTCAGGATTTTCCATCCGTCACTTGAAGACTAAAACGAACGTAAAACCATCTTGGAGGATAGAGTTCCAAGGACTCATACTGGCTGCAGCCCTGTCTATTCTTTAGGGTCGTGGCTTTCGTTTTTCGGGTTACTTCTACTCGTATGTAGAGGTAATCCATTTCGCCTCTAATCTCCGGAGATTAGAGGCAAAATATTTTATTATTTATTTTATTCATATTATACTGCTAGCTGCCTTTTGGCAAACAGGGCAGAAGTGGTTACAGCAATGAGTTTTATGTAAAGGAAAGTAAAGCAACCAGTAAGGCCCATAGGCACATAAAAGTGGTCAATTAAGAGGACAAGTAAAAACAAAATGCTACATTCAGATGGAGATACCAGCCTATAAGAAAGAACGAAATTAGCAGTGACCTTAAGGCGCCACAATCGCGAATTATATATAAGAAAATTAGCAGGGTGGTGCTAGTTTACATCCTACTAAGAGTTGTAAAGAAAAATACAAATAAAATAAGCACACTTTACTTGCAAGTAAGTATCAATAGAAGATACAAAGAAATCCCGAGATGCTGTACCGGCCACATCAGCCGGGAGGTCGTTCCATTCGGCAATCGTTCTTGGGAAAAATTAAAACCGATTTGCGTTCGTTCTACATTGTGACATCAAGATTGTCCTACTAGGTTTTTATCTAGTCTGACGAGCTGTGTTAAACTGCATATAGACGCCGAAATTCACTTTTGTCTGATTATTAACTATATATGTTAAAGAAAAGCTTTATACGGTGAAACTTACGACGGGATTTTCGGCTCCATTCGCCCCGTCTCATGTTTTACGTTTGTGGAGTAATGTCTGTATATGTCTCATTGCTTGTAAAGGTGCGCACGTTTCTATTGCTTGGTGAGAACTGATCGCTGCAATGCAAGTGCTGGCAAATCAAATACTGCACAGTCCAGCGTTGTTGGAGGTCTCATAGACCAGAAACGGATGACAGAACGTGGAACATTGGGTTTAGCATGACTTCCACCCTTTCATTACTATTGACGAATAAACAAAAGGTAACAACTAGGGGTGTGCGAGTATTGACTCAAATTGAATAGCGCTGCGTCATTCATAACCTTTATAATGCTAGGGAGACCTAAAATATACCGGTTTTCTTAACATGTTTCCACGGATAAATATCCTGGAAACATGGAAGGATGCACCAAAGACACCCTGAAAAATAACAACTATTCTTCTTTTGGAAAATGTTAAATGAAAAAATGTATTAAAAAATACATGTACAGCTGCAACGGAAAAAGAGTAGCACAAGTGACCAATGACCGGAGCGGCAAAATCAGCCCATCCTAAAGCCCTCACTTTAGCAGCTATCTTATTCCTCAATTTTCTGCCGGCCACCCCCGCGTTGAGACATGTAACGTGACTGGCACTCTCGCTATCGGCACGCTTGGGAACAAGAGCGCCGCGTGTCGGATTTCGCCGCTCCGCTCATCGGTCACTTGTGCTACTTTTTTCCGTTGCAGCTGTACATACCTGTACAAGAGGTTTTCTTTGGTTTTCGTTTTGTTTTGCTTTGTTTTGGACTGATTTTGTCTTATATTTCTATGTTGTCTTAAAAGAATAATGCGGTAACAAACACAGATCAAAATGAAGAAAAAACCCAGTAAAATTGTACACATATGCTAATTCTATTACTTTTTACCTTTGAAAAAAAAAAGGTTGTACTTCACCTAAATGATTTCAATATAAAGAGAGGACACTCCATTAACAAAATCGAAAAAAAACCTTCATTTTAACACTATCAAAAAAACTTTTAGCAGAAACAAAGTAAAGGACAAGACAAAGACAAGAAAAAGAAAAAACCCAAGTACAAGCGCCAGGAACAAGAAACATTACCATATTTAAAAAAACGAAAAGAGCACAAACATGATACAAGTTGTTGATCAAGTCCGCTCCCTTAGCTAGGGTATCGCTTTAGCGACCTAGTTTTCTTCCCCTCAATTGGATTTTAATTTTTAAAAATAACATTTGGGTGACTTGCCACCCAATTTTTTTCTAATTTCAAATTAGATTTAAATTGGTTGTGCTTTCCCAGGCGGTATCGATAGCGGCATATATTTCTAATTGAATTTATTCCTCGCCCTAATTCAAGCCTTGACACTAGAGAAGACGCTACCTTATTTGAATCCAAGCAGTTTTGGCACACCTCTTGTAACTACCCAAAGCTGAATTCAACATTCTAAAATAGCACCTACGCAAATACATTTTGGTCGAGATTGATTCAGCGTTTGCTAAACTGTCATTTGATGAGATCTCTCATTTTTACGCATAACACATGAATACAACGTCTAGGACTGTTGTGTCTTCAAGTCAACGCTATCAACGGCTGGTAACTGGCGCTCTAAAAGAAATGGGCTTGCGTCTACATTTTCGAAGAGCACTCCCAGAGCCATTTACTGAGGTTCACAGATGTTTCAAGGCGAATGACGAGGCGTAAATGATACTCTCACCGAAAAACGTCGTCTACAACGTGACAAGGAACATGACATTTTACCAGCCTAGGGCATAAAATGTCAAATTATATTGTTGCCCTGACAAACTTAAACCCCGAAGCTATGGCGAACGAGGGACGACACGACACTCTGGTCTCAGTTTGCAACTTCTGTGTCGTTTCGTCCCTTGATTTCCCTAGTCCCGGGGTCTTAATCTATTACGTTCATGCATCACCAGCTCGTTTGCGCCCTAACAATATGTTCATACTGTAGCCATATGACAGATTTGATTCAAAAGTCGGAACGTAGTTCCAGCTCCATCACTCGCCGCGATTTCTCCGAGATTACAGTGGTTTGTGTGCGTCCTTCAGCACATTCGACACGAATTAAATTTCAAATATTCGACATATACTCAGAAGAAAGTAACCGCCGTAAGGCGACCTTATATCCCTGCTGCATCGCGCGGAACACCGGCCAGATTCTTCCGAGTCATGCTGAAACTTTTTAAGGCTAAAAGAATTCCAAGCGTAATATACTAAATCTTCTACCACGTAAATAATCAAGATGCAACAAACTTTTCACTCTATTTCGTTTGGTCATCCTTCAACTCCCGGGTAGCTACTTGCCCGGCAAGGGAGGCCCACATTTCTTTACTACTATTCCTGTTTCTCTTAACTACAAAACGAACGAACAAACTCACATTTTCTGGAATGTAAAGGACAAACCTTCCTTCCACTTCACAAACAAAATGTACACGACTATATTTAATTTATATTTTGTATTACGAAACGACGTGCAACAAACTGCAGTTAGATCACACGCCAGTAAACTGCTATGACCCCGTCGACTGGATTTCGTGAACATCCGCAATAAGGTCAGTAATTCCGTCAACCCAATTCAGAGTCACATGAGTCCGTGCGAACTACGTCACGCGAGATTGCAGCTCACCTTGACGACTTGCACCAAAATCCGGTGTGAGGAGCCAATTAACAACCCCTTGTCCAGCGTTATCAGAAGCCTTGACGAGCAGACGCTCTGATTGCACTTTTATTACCGCCAAACGCGATGCAGAGTACATAAGAGCAGCCCCTGTTCAAGCTTTGACACAGAAACGCAGCTGGATTCATTCATTCGGCCGAGGAACTAACCAAGAAAGGTGAGCAGCTGTGATGTTGGCGCTGAAACCCGCTGACCTTGATTTGTGCAAACTTTTTAGTGAGCTGTGCCTTTAGAATGTGAGCTTTCAAAATCATTAATTGGTGCAGCAAAAACGTTCGTCACTCAGTTTCGCAGATCATCTTTCATCCAGGATAGAGTTAAACAGATTGTAATATATTTTTCACCCTTTAACTCCACATCAACACTTCACGCTCGTAAAGCTTATTGTTTGTGTTTGTTTCAATTATTTCATTTTTATTTTGTTTTGGGGCTTACAATTTCTTCTGCGTTCTCTTTATCTGGAAGAATCAAAAGAAAGTGTACAATAGCTAAGTGTTCGAAAACCATTCATTTTCGATACTCAAGGATGATACAGCTGTGCCATGCTAGAAAACTGGCCACCACTTATATCAAAGACATAGGCGCAAAAGTGTAGCTATGTAAAATGCCTTGTTTGCTCAAGCACTCGCACGTGTGCCTCTCTTACTACTGCACACGACTATGTGGGGGATGTTCTTTTGGGCTAGCAAACTTGCGCCACCATCCGAACACAAATGTAATGAACTCTAGCATGAAAAGAAGATTCAAAACGTCATTATCGGTATGGTAGTGCTTATACACACTGGTGGTATTGAACACAGGAAACAAAATGCAACTGACGGTGCAAGTGGCGGTCGCCCTCGTGGCTGCAGTGATGGTGGTCTGTCCTGTCAGCGCACAGCTGGTGGACTGCCCGGCCGTGGAGGGCAAAGACGACAACGCGACGTTGTTCTACAACCCGTACAACTGCTCCACCTACTACGTGTGCGACCACGTAAGGAGTCACACTCGCCCCTACCTCTCCGAGGAGAAGACAATGCCTCTAGAAGTAGTTGTTATTACAACATCAGGTCGTGTCCCCTTGAAGAGCATTGGCGTGAAACGTTCGTTCATAAGAAGTAAACGCTCAAATGGCATTGCGGTGTACGAAGTGGCTCAGTTACGGAAAGTGGAAATATATAGCACTACGCAGCGCGTGACGCTGCAAGCAAGACACACAACAGGGGCCCATTTTCGCATTTCATTTCGGAAATGTTTTGGCAGAGACAAAATTGTACCGCTTAGAGAAGTGCCCCAAATTAGCACTTTCCACCACACCACTAGACATAATGAGAGCCTTTCGACTCAAAAATAGAAAATAAAATACTCTGCCATAGCTCGTTCGTGCTAAAGGTGTCGCGGCACAGTGTACGTATATACAAAGAGGTCTTTGGCTAGAAGCTTTTGCACGATGGCTACGACGGCTGTATGTGTTTCTCCAGAAACAAATGCCTGCATGTGAATGGTGTTTCCGCAGAGCACCCGAAGAAGAAATCAATGTACGCCACACACGAATGAGCAAAACAAAATATTAAATTTAATGTTTTAACCGAAAAAAGAGGTTGCCCTTTGGTAGTCTTGACGTGTCAGACTCCCCAATGGCACAAGGCAAAAGTGATTTTACTCAGTCAAACACTTTTTTTTCGTCTCGTCATTTGGTAAGCTTCCCCTGTCATTTGCACCGAGTAGAACCTTATGCCAGCGGAGCTTTGGAGTTTATTTCTTAAGTTGTCACTTCAGGGCTTTGTGTTAACTTTAATGTGTTGACTTTGTTTTCTGTTTAGCGAGAAAACCGCGTCGTTTAGCGTCTGGCTTAACGTCATACTATGTTTTTGTTCTTGATTTTGTGTTTGATCTTACGTTACACACATATCTTTTTCGGAGCATTTCAACTATTCGGCTAAAATGACCTGATTGATGTAACTAATCATGACCGCGAGTCTCGTTATTTGTGGTTACAGCTGGGATCGTTAATACACACACAGCAAATGGTTAACCACATCCCGCCTTTCTGTCCCTTTTAGTAACATTCCTGATAGAGCACAAACCTCCCTAAGTGCCACATGCATCGTCCTCCAGACGTTCTTCACTTGGTTCTGCCGTTCAAACAGATTTCCTTAAAAAAGAAACTAAAAAAAAAAAAAAACGAGTTAGAGATGAATTATAGAATAATTTGATCCCGTGAATTTGAATACCGCGTTCGTGTTCCTTCAAGATGTTACCAAACGCGAGAAAACACGAAAACTCTCCGACCAGTCGTGACGTCATAGCCAGATATTTCGGCCGCCATGCGCGTGTCGCTCGTGTGTGCAGCGCGTGCAATTACAAGCTTGCCAGGTATGTTCCCCGCACTATACTCTGTTTCACCTTATGTTGTACCGCAGCGAAGGCTAGAAGCGCGAGCTCATAGCGTTGGCAGCTGCTCTTAACGCACGAGAGTTTGTGCCGCCGAGATGTGCCCTAGAGCAAGGAGCTCGCGCTTGTAGCCTTTCCTGCGGTACATCATAAGGTGAAACAGAGTATAGCTGACGTCTTTCTCTGCGTTTTTTTTTTTTTCAAACATAGCGAGAGTGCGCGTGCATTGCTTTGATAGGCGCTGAAGATACGCGAGAGCGGAGATTCCGAAAGTCCTGGATATGACGTCCCGCTCCTGGAAGGAGGGGGCGGCTTCAACGGTACTTCGAAAATGGTTTTCTGCAGTCTCCGTGCACAAAATTGAAAAATAATCTCCACATTCGTGATCCCGGAGGCCAAATGAACACGACAGAAGTGTTTTTCCTGAAACACAGAACCGCCTCAGTTTCCCTTTAAGGCAGCGGTCTCAAAGTTAATACATCATACAAAAGACCATATAAAGACACTGTCCGAGGAGGCGTGTTTCTTTCTCGTGGGACGCCTGTCACATTTGTCATACAAAAAGCTGTCTGCAGAGAAGTTCAGAGCCCGTGTGAAGCAAAGTTGGCTCGAATATTCGTGAATACTTGAATGTTCGAATATTGGAATAATCGAATATTTGTGTCCGCAAATAATCCTGTCATCGTGTCTGCGGTAAACGACGTGTCTTTTGAACGATGTACGGGCGGCGCGAATGCGGCTTTACGCCCACCGCATCCAGCGTTAACACCCAGCTGGGCCTCGTGAGCCCAAGTCAGTGACGAGGCGCTTACCCACCCCGTTCCTCCTCACAGGGTACCCCGGTGCTGATGCCCTGCCCGCTGGGCACCCACTTCAACGACGTGTCGAAGATCTGCGACCATCCGGATGACGCCAACTGCTTCGAGCTCCAGCCGCCCACCGAGGCGCCCGCGACGGAAGCAGCGCCAGAGGAGGACCAGCCGCTCACCGAGAAGATCATCATTACCAAGACGACGGAGGAGATCATCAGGCCCGTTGACCCCGTGCCGGCAGTTGAACCCGTCGCGTGAGGCGAAGCGTCTTCGCGCAGTTGCCGAAGTCCGTCTCAACGACGAACGATCACCGCCCTTCAGTCGCTGCTCCGGTCTCACGCCAGTCATTTACGCGCCCACGATATAAATTATATCCCCGTCGGATTGCCCGTTAGTAAAAGATCTCACTGTTGCTGGTATTGATATAAATAAAGTTGTTTGCGAAGCACCGTTCTGGCTTGTTAGGTGTAGTTTCACGGCACGTCCGCACGAAACGTGGAAGCTTCGAAAATGACACTCGAAACATTTGGGAGAACGGTATGGTGTTCGTCCATCTTGTGTGAATTTTAGTTAAAATAATCGTGAGCTCGATAATCGTCAAATTACGTACACAACGCGACGCTCTTAGCGCAAGTATGGTGCCTGGAACGCGGTTCGACTGGTGTGTTTACCGCGCCCCAAAAAGTGGTCCCTCGATTTCCGCCTGATGACGTCATAGAAGTGTCATGCTGTCGCCGGTCGCGATCCTGGCGGCGTCCCAACAGTTGTGGTATCTATGGCAGACACCTGTCCTGCTGCAGGTCGCTCTTCACTTCGACAGTCCACGGAAGCTACAGCAGCAGGAAGTTGGGACGCCTGAGACGCCGTGACGACAGCGACACTTCCGTTCGCTTGCGCTTTTCGCCAGCATTTCTACGGCCAACCGCCAGGATCGCGACAGTCAACAGCATGACACTCCGGCTTCTGTGACGTCATTTGTTGCCACTTGGGGACCTCTTTTGATGTGTGGGCGGGATAGGACGCTAAACACACCAGTCGAAGACGCGTTCCAGAGCACCATAGCGGAAGCAAGCGATCGCCGGTTTCTTTTACGGCGGAGTTGTTAGCGGCTAGTTAGCCTAGTTTCGTGTCCGTGGACAAATAAATCTTGACGCAACCCTCTGGACAGCTACCGCCATCTATGAGCGACGGCGGCAACCAGACAACCGGCTTTCCGGTTATCTGGTTGTCGTCGTCGCTCATAGATGGCGGCACATAGTACAGCTCCGCTGCTCTTTCGTCTCCACCAGGGTGGAACGGCTGAAGGTTTTTTTCTTTCTTTTTTCAGTATCAAAGGGCTGACGTTGAAACTATTATACACCAACGCAGTGTTTACAAACAAAGCCCGCTTTGCCCACACCAGGAGTGGGCATTGCACGTGCGCAGAAACCAAATTCGAGAGGTGTGAAGCTTTTGCGCATGCGCAGTGCCGACAGCAGCGCCACCGCACTGGCGTGACGTCAGTGAGTTGAGTTGGTCTATTTGAGTTGGTCCGTTTCACTGTAAAGACTGACCGCAGCCAGCGTTACGATTTGATCCAGCCAATCAGGCAACGCTAAAAATGCATCGTCGCGGCGCTCATGGCCTTTGTGGGTTTGCTACTGGAGACTATAAGCCAATCACGCACACTGAAAGCGCCGTGATACCGCGCTTTGTTTTTGTGCGTAATTGGTTGAGTGGGTGGTTGCAAACCCACAAAAACAAGGAGAGCCGTGACTGTGCACTTTTGGCGCTAGTTGATTAACTCAATCAGATCATAGCGTACCGGCTGCAGTCGGGCTTCGAATAAAACGGAGTACTACAGTGTGGCGGAAAGTAGTCAGCCGGTACACTAACCTGACGAGTAAAGATTTAGCGCCCATTCCCTTTCTAATCAAAATGCAAAATGCCCTAAAAAAGGTGCTATTGTCGTGTTTGCGCGAGTAGTATTACGTAGCGTACGTTTTAGGGTAATTTCGTATGCTTCGAAACCGCGGCGACTAATTCAATATTAACCGGACGAGCTTGAGATATCTAATGTGCCAACTA
Organism: Ixodes ricinus; assembly: GCA_037355805.1. Lineage (NCBI taxonomy): Eukaryota > Metazoa > Arthropoda > Arachnida > Ixodida > Ixodidae > Ixodes > Ixodes ricinus. Next base: position 28,208 of record JAZHYW010023102.1, on the reverse strand, counting down.
AATCTCATCAGCTCGTATACTGTGTTTACGCTGGAATGAGCCTTCGTAAATTTGCTAAGTCATTCGCGAGGCGCTTCGATGCATCTTTTAGAAGCATCTTCGCACGCTTGGACAATAATTCGTGACTCTAAATCAGCCGTCAAGTAACGACAGCATTGACGCAAAAGTTGTCCAAACGGACAAATAATTTCATAGCATTTCAAAGCGCTCCCCGATATTGTTTTGCGAGGTGGCATCGCGTGTTTCCCATGGAGACCTAGGCTGTGTTTCAAGGTAACCGGACAAAAGCTCACCGGACAGAAGCTCACCGGACAAAAGCTCACCGGACAAAAGCTCACCCGTTTTTCGACAGACCCGGACAAAAGCTCACCCGTTTTTTGACAGACCCGAACAAAAGCTCACCTCGATTTTTTTTTTTTTTTTTTGCTATTCGGGCGAAACACGGGTTGAAATAAAGGGCGGACGCGATGGACATTGGACCATTTTTAGGAGAACTTGTACCCCATCCACCATTGAGTTGCGAATTTTTAAAAATACTTTGAAAGAACGGGAGTTGGGCCTTTTGGAAAAGTACAGGAGAGATGACCAATTTAGAAAACTGTGCGGGAGTTTAGATAGGCTCGCGTTCCTTCCACCACAGCTTGTTCCACAAGAACTAACCACCAGGGAAAAGTCTACCGGTGACATCGGCTACCTGCGTGACTACTTTGATTGCATGTATGTCAACGACCGCTTCCGTTATGCTTCTGTTCCTTCTGCGGCAACACCCAGAGCGAATTCTTCCCATCGCCTGACTCTGCGCCGACGACGACCGGAGTTTCCCCCGGTACGGTGGAATATGTACGACGCCACTCTTCAAGATAAAGACCGGATGAACAACACCTGCGAAGGATGGAGTACCGGGTTCCAGAAGCTCGTCGGCCACGCCCATCCAAGCGTCTTGAGGCTGGTTGAATGCCTACAGCAAAATCAGGCGCTCGTTGCCACGGCATTGACACAAGCCCGGAGAGGTGAGCCCACAGTAAAGCGGGTGCGAAAAACCACTCTGCGCCTGCAGAATCGTCTTAGAAATATTAGCGAGGGCTTGCATGTACATCGAGATCTACCAAGACTGCTGGAGCTAGTAGGGGACTGCATTCGCTTCTAACCAATCGATAAATAAACTTGTTTCTATTCAAATCAACAAACCATGCGCCTGTCAGATTTAATTTATCGTTGCCTTTCTGTGTCGCCCGCATGCACCTAAGTTGTCCGCACTCGTGTTAAGACCAACATGAAATTTTCTCGTGGTGAGCTTTTGTCCGGGTCTGTGAAAAAATGGGTGAGCTTTTGTCCGGGTCTGTGAAAAAATGGGTGAGCTTTTGTCCGGTGAGCTTTTGTCCGGTGAGCTTCTGTTCGGTGAGCTTTTGTCCGGTGAGCTTTTGTCCGGGATTCGTGTTCCAAATCTTACCCAAATGGATCCGAGTTACTCCGGTGGGTAGTGTCCCGTGACAACACAGATTGAAAAACGCTAGACGCGGGTAGGTTTTCGAACGCCAAGGCACGAAACCATTACTCTGGAGTAAGATCGAGTAAATTTTGGAACACGGCCCTAGTAACTGTGGCGTTGCGGGTAACGAAATAGTTGTTACCCAGGATGTCTCTCTCTGTCCCCTGTCAGTGTTTTGCTTTCTTCGCATTGGTCATTAAACCAACCCGCTCGTCAAACTCATCAGCTGCACAAGAACACGAATCCCTTTTACAAGTTCTGGATTCATTCGGAACATTCTATACTCGCGCAAGAGTGACATTTCCGGGACGATCTACCGCAGCGTAGTTTTGAAAAGATAACGCAAAAAAAAAATTTATTCTTCAAATAGTATATAGATCCATAATTAATGTTTTTAGACCCTCGTTGAAACAACGAGAAGCAATTCCTCATTGAATGCGGCTAAAAGTGGCTTGAGCCGAAGGAATATTAAAGCCTGTCCTACAAACCAACGAACGCCCTTCTACGATTCTTATCAACGGGCCTTGACAAGGGACTGATCACGTGCACTAAGCTCTATCTTGTTTATGTAGTCTGTTATATGTGAGTGTAAATCTTCCTGACCTTTTTTCCTTTATCTGTTATATCCCTCGCTATCCTCTCTTCCAAAATAGCCCGTCCGAAGATTTTATCTAGGCTAATTTCTCTCGTGTCCTTTCTTTTTCTCAATAGAATAAATATTTTTTTCGGGAGAGAGATTATCTTTGTGACTAATGACTCGCATGTTCTATAGTGGCAGTGTCCCACAGCGTCATACCAAATACGATATAGCTTCGCCAATACTGGAAACTCCCCGAAAACCTATGGGAGCGGCGGCGAACGTGACAGTGGCGCCTCTAGCGGACTCGGAGTCTACGGAAGCAGACGACGCAATAGAAAAGAATAAGCTCCGCGACGTCCTCGAGATTTGCGTGCCCCGTTTCGTCACCCCAACAGCAGAAAAATTTCATTACGGTCAGTCCGCTTGCAAAGCGGAATCCACTGATCGCAACTGCAACGACAAACAAATAACAACGCGCATAAACAAAGATAGAGCAGTTTATTTAGAGGTCTCAAACGCCACTCAGGGAGATCACACGCGTTTGAAGCGCATCTGGAAAGCGGAAAAAGGTGTTTAGCTACTCGAACTACGTCATAAGAGGTTACTGTTTATCCGTTACAAACTGCATTGTCACAATTTCTTACCTGAATAGGTGATTATTCAAATGTGCGCAAACAACATGTTAAAAATACCAAAGGAAGCGCACCAGCTTCTGCGGCATTACAAAAACAAAAAGTTACTAGAAAAACGACCGTGCAAACACTTTCCGAACTTTGCAGAAAAGATGGGGTCCCCATCCCAGACGAAAATAAAAAGAGATGGGGAACACTCGAGAACAACGGCCAATGAAACAAAGAAGTTAGCAGGCGATACAAAGATACAAATCACCCAGCAAAGACCTCCTTCCACGACGACGATTGCACGGGGCGTCGGTAGGAGCATTGAAAATTAGCAGGTGGTGCTCGCCGTTGGTGTTGAGTCCACAACAGACAAAGCGGAAGCAACACGACGAAACTACTAAAAAAAAACGACACTTTTTCTTTACCTGCACGTTACATGTTTGTTTATTTGCTTTCGCGGTGTTGGTAGGAACTAAGAACAAAACAGATGAAAGGAATAACGTAGTCCAGCTCACACTACACGGTAAGTCGCACGCTGCAACCTGCTTCGTGCGCGCAATATGTGACTTTTTTTTTGCATTTTTGTAGCGTGAGCTCCCGCTGGCCGAGGTTGAGCAGTTTCGAGTGGTTCTCATAATGAGTCGTGTTCATTATGCGAGCCGTGCTCATTACCTGCGGAGCGCGCGGCGGCGGCGGCCGAGCTCCGCATAATGAGCACGGCTCGCATAGTCGAGCACGGCTCGTTATGAGCCACGCAGAAGCCGCCGCCGCGCGCTTCCGCCGCCACCGCGCTTGCCTCGCCGGTCTGCGCATTCCAGAGGAGTGACGTCATAGCCGCGGCAGACGCGCTGGCGCCGCCGCGTGCCCAGCTGTGCGCCTCCGTTGCGCAGTAGCCAGGTCTGACAGCTGCACCAGAGCCGCTTAATAGCGCCTCTCATTTTGTGCGCATAAGCTCACGCTACTTATATCCTGGCATAGCCCAGCCTAAGCCACCGCAATTTGTTTGTTTTTTCAGTGATTTTGGCAGGTTGTTTACGTACATGTCCAGGCACTCCTTGCACGCCGTGCCTTTGTTTTGAGTGTCGATCAGCGGCCTCAAGTGCGTTTTCAGCTGAACTCTTGTTTGGTGAAATATTCGTCTGTTGAGCCGTCAGTGGTGATTTTGAAGCTAGACTTGGATAGCTCTTCCAGTTTAATTTGAAGTAACTTAAGTACTCCCGTTTGTTCGGTCTTCGGGAAGCGGAAGAAGGATTTTCCATCATATCACAAAAACTTGTTTTTGCAGTGGTAAGCAGCCCATGGCATGCCTGCCATCTCCAAGTATGCGCTGATGTATGCCCGAAGGCGGCCGGTTGATCAACCAACGATGACCCGTAGCAGACGTGACCGCGTACTCAAATAAAATCCGAATAGAAATGTATAACGAGCTTACACTTTTTAATATATTTATTAAGTATCAAAAAGTACATATGAAGATTTTGGATCAGAAACTCAAAATAAGGCGAACATAGGAGGTTATCACAAACGAAAGTGGAAAAAAAAACAATAAAAAAACAATAACAACAAAGTTGCAGTCGGCCCTCCAGTTGTCCGGTCATAGCGTAGCAGACGAACCGGTGGTACTAAGCGACGAAGGGAAGGAAAGAAAGTAAAAATAAAAACTAGGGCTGGCCAGTTGATCGATTAACCTTCCGATTAATCGATTAAGGCTTTAACCGCGATCAATTTTTTAACCGGTTAATCGGTTTTTTAATCGGTACCCAAAAAGATGTCGATTGGACGCACGCACGGCTCTATCCTGGACGACCTGCCCAAACTAGAAGTTCGCAGCTGAAGCAAAAATATGTGAGTCTTTGATTCGTTGAACTAGTGCCACTAAATAAGCTACGCTTCAGAGTAACGACACTTGGCCATATTGTGTCTCAAAATCATGGTTGTCCAGTTATCTGAAGCTTTATCTGAAATCACAGGAAACGCTTTTCCGCTTTCCACAAATGTTTAAACAGTTCGCGACAGAGCAAAGCAATATTGCGTGAGCTTCCGAACACCGAAATCTAATGCTGAGGAAGTCGCATTTTTGAATCATGACGATCGGCAGTTGCGTCTGCTCTGCATACGAGCCAAAATGGCGGCGCCCATAACAATGTCGGGGAACGGAAGTGCCGATACTCTAAGCGCAGCTCATTTAGTAGCTCTAGGTTGAACTATATGTATCATCAATTGTAAACGTCCTTTGCGCCGTGTACCAGAGAGTAAAGTAGGTCTTCAAAAGAAAGACGAGTTGTTGAATTTTTCTAATATATTACAAAAATCCACAGAAACCGATTAATCGATTAATTCATCGATTAAAGGGTGGCGATTAATCGGGTTACAATTTTTAATCGGCGCCCAGCCCTAGTAAAAACTAAGCCAAACAAGGCAAAGCAAAATGCGCGATGGTTCGAAAATCAAGCAAACACAATAAAGAAAAAAGCAAACAAAAAACATAAAGCAGGAGGAAGAAAGACCACGGCGGCGTAGCGTCACCTCAGACATAAAAAGAAAGTAGACTTTGAAAAATGGAAAGAGGTGCACAACCATCCATCGGGTGTTTTTTTTTTTTTTTTTTGTAACTCCGCTTTTATTAGATTTAGTAATAGCGTCAGATTTGCATGTGCACAATCGACTTCTTCCAGAGCATACTGACATCGCAGTAACGTACGTGGTTCGAAATTGCCTTTTGCTTCTTCGTCCAGAGACGATCGGGATTAGCCAGCTCGCCTATTCGACGAAACGGTTTTAATACATTCATGAGAAATTGGAATTGCAACAGCAAAACGAATTGATCGATATGAACAGTAAATTTGAAACGTAGCTTTGTTCTGGAATTGTTTTACATTGCACTTTTTGAAGAAACAGGGCGAAGGTACATAGGTGTTTTGCCTCGCTTACGTAAGTTCTGACAGAGTGTTTTCTTCAGGAGAGCCCGAAAATTGCACCCGACAAGCTGTAACATCTTTCCCATGTGAAGAAAGTGTCCTTGACTCATGAGGTGGCACCTATTTCTTAACATTCAAAGCAGCGAATACCAGTGACAATCTTTTTTCATTGGTCACCTCGCACGGAGATAGGCAAAACCAATGCGTTGTGGAGAATTCGTCTGCTAGCGGAGACTCCGAGCTCGCCAGGGGCGCTGCGATCACTTTTCGCCCGCGATCCGCGGGAGTTCCCAGTATTGGCTTGCATGGTATTTGGTCATACTGCTTCATGCGTGGTGGACTTGGCAGGTGGCACGTGTGCCACGCAGAGGTACGAGTTTCAAACACCGCAGGCCCAGTTCTTTTTCATTTTTTTTATCGGTGGCTTTTTTCTAAGTTCCAATTTATTCCTGGCGGTTATCGTATGTTCTGTTTAAGACGTTTCGGGCAGTCGCCTACTCGTCACCGACGCAGAACGTATATGCAGTTGCGGATGCTATCAAAACGCCCAGGCGAGCGTGCGGCTTACAAGGCATGCCGCGCTACCTATCAGAAGAAAGCTCCACCACTAACGAGGCTTTAGCGGTTGTTCAGTTCTTGTCGTCGCTCTTCTTAAGGCCATGTCACACTGAGGCAACAGTTCGACAACGCTATCCGGCAACACGAGTAAAACGTGTTTTCGGCGACCCTGTCACATCGCGGCAATAACAGTCGGACAACCTGTTGCTGCTGCCCGGCAACCGTGTTGGCCGATTTGTTGTCCGGCCACCCTGTTAAGGCCCTATCACACTGAGGCAACACGATGGCAACAGCAACAAAACACGTTGTCCAATAGTCGGGCGACTTGTTGCTCGCTCCCCGTGTTGTCCAACAAACCTGTCACATCGCAGCAACAGCAACACAACATGGACGACAATGAAAATGTTGCCTCGGTAAGACACCTTTCGGGCAACAAAAACAGCAGCAACTTGGGTTGGACAACGTGTGTTGCCCTGATCGCTGGCTGAGCGAATTTCGGGCCGGCAACACGACAACACAGATAGCTTTGATGGCAGAGCTAGTTCCCTATCAATAACGTCTTACTCAAATAAAAGGTTGGAAAACGTTATTTAACAATAATTAAGGCTGGCGTGCAGCTAAAATAATTTGATGAATGTCTTTACTGCGTACTTACGGAAAGCGACTGTCCAAACGGTCACAGCTACGGTCGTGAATGTTTAGACTGGTGTTGAAATTATAACTGCCGAAAGACCAGCTCACATTACTTCTGGTGAAATAAAATGGCATGCCTACTCACCCGCAGATGAATGATAATAAAAAATAATTCCTTGAACCTTGAATTCTCATCTTTTGGCGCAAACTGAAGGCGTGCTACCAAACTGAGGATATTAAAGGGGCCTTGAAATTATTTTTTCACTCTCGCTAAATACTACTCTGAATCACTCCATAACGTTAATAACCGAGTAAACTTGCCTTAGTTTTTCTTTCTAAACAATGGCAGTCGGAAAAGCGAATTCGAGAAAAATGAGCATCGTTCATCCCCTCAACTTGGAGCGAGAACAAGCGGTCACCTGGCTTCGTGCCCATCCTATTCCGCCAACTAGGTCCACTAAGTGAGCTACGCTTAGAGTACTTACACTCTGTTCCCCGTTTTTGTTCCATCTTGGTGCTTGTGCAGATCAGACACAACTGCCGATTGTCATGACTCAAAAGTGCGACTTCTTCAGCCTTAGGTTCTGTGTTGGGAAGCTCATGTAAGTTTGCTTTGATCTGTCATGAACTATTTAAACATTTGTGAAGAATGGAAAAAGCGCTTCGAGTGATTTCAAATAAGGCTTCAGATAACTGGCTACCATGATTTTAAGCCCCAAGATGGGTACGTGTCATTACTCTGAAGCTGTGGCTCTAACGCTAACGTTAATCATAGCCACGTGGGGTCGGCAAAGCAGAAAACGCATGCTGAGCTACATGCATTGTTAGAGTTTGGCTATTCTCATCGCCGCAGTGGTTGGACACGAGCCACTACCCGAGTGTCCGCCGAGGCATTGACTGTTACGAGCCGAAGATGAGTGCTCACGCATTTTTCCTGTCCAATCCACGAGCCGCGCTCGACTGTCGTCAGGCGGGTGGTTCAGTCCTACAACTACGTCTCCAAGCTTTGCGAATAAGGCAAGGCTAAAAGAAATAGCCCCCTTTTATCCTCTCAATTTCACCGCAACCAAGAAGCTTCTGAATCAGTGGCGGTTCGTTCGAGTATACTTGGGTCACACTAGGACCAGTACGCCTCTGTAAAGTCATGAACATTCCAACCCGATATCGTTTCATGACCCTTTGGGGTCATGAAAGGTAAAGCAGAAATCCAACCCGTATCGTCATGACCCCTAAAGGGCGTGCATCAATTTTGTACATTGCGCGAATGCCGCTTAGAAAGAATCCTTGACGTTTATGACCAATAAAACTCGCGATCGTTTTTCTCCCTGCGTAATGAACGTCGCAGAAAAATATGTAAAGAAAAGCGAGCAGAGTTCACCCCTATAACTTGCAGCCAGAACAAGCGGCCACTTGATCTCGAGCCGATTACATGCCGCCAAAGTTTTATCACAGCAACGCGTTGAAATTGGCAAAGCACAGGTCACGCGCTGAGTTCCAGATATTGTTAGGATTCGGTTATTGTCGTCATTGCCGCGATTGGACACGAGCCACTACTCGAATGCTTTGTCGAGCTAATGATTATTACAAGCCCAAATCGGGATGCTCACGCAATGCTCGGGTCCAATCTATATGAACCGCATTCAAATATCGTCACTGGGGGACTATGCCGACAGTGCTACCCCCACGCTACGTCATCAAGTTTTGCGAAGGAGAGACTGAAAGAAAACGCTCGCTTTTATCCTTGAAATTACACCGCAACAAAGAAGTTTCTTGGTCAATGGCGTTGGTGCAAGCATGCTTGAGTCCCACTAGTGCCAGTAAATTCGTGTAAAGTGAAAAACATATCCAATTGAATATCGTCGCACCGCCCCTTTAAGAATGTAGACCAGAAAATTAGTGTCTTAGCGCGCGCCCTAACCCAGGCCGCACTGACCATCTCTGACATGAATTCTGACATGGATTCACATGGAGCTTCTCCGCACAACATCGCAGGCGGCCCGCGTGGAGCGGTTTCAATCCTAGTCAACATGATCGAGGTCCCGGAGCTCTCCGCTACCACCGAACGCACCCCAAAGGCGACGCCGCACGCCAGCAAAATCGTCCATCTTGCGGACAGTGAGAAACTTTTGCACTAGCGAGTCGTTTTAACAAAACAGCGACTAGCGGCAACCCCCCCCCCCCTCCATTTCGTCGCTGCGTGACTTCCCAGAACTGAGCGACGTCGAGACAGACCTACTTAGCAGAGAGGCCAGGCTGAAAGAACTTGACGAGGCCGTGAAACGCTCCAAAAGGGTTCCGTACCGGGACCGAACGGACTATCGCTTGCCTTCTACAAGGCGTTTTGGGGGGCACCACGCGACGGTACTTCGTGCAACTGGTGCGCCATCTTTTCGCTATCCCCGCTGGAAGCCCTCCTTTACGTATAGCCTGCTGACGGTGATTTTCAAGCCGGACAGCCAGCCTTCCGACCTGTCAACATAATGCCCGATGTTGCTGCTATATTCCGATTACAAACTCGTCATGTCGCTTTTGTCCAGCCGCCTTCGTCAGGTGCTCGGCACCGTAGTCTACCCGTCCCAAGCGTGCTAGGTGCCAGGCCGTAGCATGATCACGTCCCTATCGGCTATACGCGATCTTTTCACCTTCACGACATCACGGGTGGCATCAGGGATTGTCATATCTCTAGATTAGGGGTCTCAAACACTCGGCCCGTGGGCCGCATGAGGCCCGCGACTCAGTGGGACGCGGGCCGCGAGGCCAACCGGCTACGAGTCCCGGTTCCCAGTTCTCGAGCGCTAGAAATAACATGCGCCATAGTGATCTCCTCTCGCCGACTCATTTTCGTTCGAAAAGTAGCTCTGCCCTTTTAACGTATTCCCATGGTTTATACTTATATGTGCTCATTTGACCATTGTTTCGCTTTATCTTTTGCTTCCCAGCTTTTTGTACTGTACAACAATTCCGCGAAATCTCGATCAGCAGCAATAACTGCAAAGATAAAGCTACTAGCTTGGGATTCTTGCCTTCAAAAAAATATCGCCATTAAAAGACAACTATTTGTTGAGTGTTGTAATAAAAATCGTCAGGAAAGCATGAACTGTAAAATTAACTGATTGTTTTTTTTAGAGACAGTGTACTTGCTCTCTGTTTGCAGCGGAGCTGTTAAGGGCTAGTTTCCCCAGTATCGTGTCCGTGGGCAAACAAATCTCGACACAAAACTCTGGACAGCTACCGCCATCTATTAGCGACGGCGGCAACCAGACAACTGACTTGCCGGTTGTCTAGTTTCCACCGTCGCTCATAGATGGCGGCAATCTTTCCAGCTTTTTCCACTCTGCCTTGCCGATTTGCGGCCGGCCATTACTTCATTCTCACCATAGTACAGCTTCGCTGGTCTTCCTTCTTCACCAGAGTGGAAAGGCTGAAAGTTTTTCTATTAAAGATGGCAGTACGTTGGCGGGGCGGTGTAATTTTAATTATTGTTATCACATCAGGTCAGGGCCCAAAGTGGCCATATAAACCAATAAAACTAAAGATGTCACTGGCAAAACTGTGAGTTCAGCAAAAAGCATAGAGCAAGTGGTTTCTTCTCTTTTAAATTTCTAGATCCCCATCCCGCTTCTTGCTTTGGCCCTCAACTTTTCCTGTGTGGGCTATCTGGCCCCCATACTCAAATGAGTTTGAGACCACTGCTTTAGATCAGTGGCCTTTGACCGGGCACAGCACGCTTACATTTTCACGATTCCCGCCTGAGTTCAAAGCCCTCCTCGCCTGCGCCTTTGGAGACGCCGAGACGCTCGTTTTTCTGGGAGTAAGTCCAGGACCCAGTTTTTCTCTGCGCCGCGGAGTTCGCAAGGCATGCCCAATTTCTCTGATGATTTTTACCTGTGGCCATCGAACCCTTTTGAGGGTCGTGTCCTCGTGCTCCACAGCTCGTGCATTCTGTGCCTCTCCGTCCCAGGGGCCGGCGTCCTTTGCGTACGCGGATGACGTCACCTTTTTCCTCTGGGAGGCGATTGACTTGTGGAAGGTGTCCCGAGTTTTTGGGATGTATGCATCCCTTTCTGGCGTGGCCTTGACAAAGGCCGATTCAAAGATCGGCCAATACGGGTATTACAGACACCACCCAGTTGGTTAGTCACCTCCAAATTTTGGGGGTCACCTTCGTGCGTTCTGGACTCAGGCGGAACAACCGGGGTGCTCGCGCATGAACTTCTATTAAGCGCAGAAGAGGCTAATCTGTTATCTCTCTCCTTCCGGGAGATGGCGAACATCATAAAGTTTGTACTCTGTCATCGCACTCCTTAGTCTTGACCAGCGACAGCTGGTCAAGACTAAAGGCCCTGTCACACTGAGGCAACACGACGGAAACAGCAGCACAACATGTTGTCAAACAAAGCCGGGCAATGGGTTGCTCGCTCCCCGTGTTGTCCGACAACCCTGTCACATGGTGGCAACAGCAGGACATCATGGACGACAACGAAAATGTTGCCTCGGTATGACATGCTCTCGGCAACAGAAACAGCAGCAACTTGTTTTGGACAACGTGCGCTTCCCTGATCGCTGGCTGCGCGAATTTCGGGCCGTCAAGTTGCCTCGTCTGCACGCTCGACCAAGCGCGGGGACGTTGAACAGTCGTCGGCGGAACAATAGGCGAGTTTTCGTACCAGAAGACGAGACCACCGCTGCACAAAAGCGGATGTCGACATAAATTTGCGACGAGAGAGACGCGACCGGGTTTAGGTAAAGCCGTAGAAAAATACCGCAAGAAGCCGGCAGCACCCGCTGACCCGGCCGACCCCGCGCTCGGCGACACCGGCATCGGAGACCGCGTTCGTTCGTCAAGCACGCGAAGAGCACAAGATCACCGGTGGAAAAAATTCCGTTCCGTGATTGGGCCACTTCCTTAATGCGGGCGCCTAGGTCACAATACGGGCACCCAAGAGTAAAAGATATTGAACCTTGGATGCGTGTGCCGGAATAAATTACAAAAAAGAACAGAGTGGCGAAGCAGAATTCGAATCGTACTCCACCGATTTTTGAGCTACCTCAGCTAACTATATTTTCTGACTCCCGGCCTTTACCCTTTCCGGTATGCTATTTAGTATCGCGAAATTCATAATAGTTACTGCGAAATCGGCAAATGAAAATGATGCAAAAACCAACATTCAAATATACCCGCACTTTTCAGTGCCGTGACGTCAGTGGAAGGGCAGGCTTGCCAGTCGAGCGAGCAGTCTAAAAATAGAATATGCCAGTCATTTGTTCCGTGCTGGAGCGCGGGGACTGGAGCGAGCTTCCAAAGCATTCATTTGACACCATGAAACTGCTTCGAATCAGTTGGGAACAAATTCTACAGTCCAAAGAGTGATCCCCTGCACTTCCACTGACGTCACTTTTTTCGTTGTTGCCAGTAGAGACTTTCAGTTTGAAAAACACGGTGAGGACCAAAATTGTAAATTCAATAACTTCGTGAAAAAAAATTATTTTGACGTAATATTTGGGATACTATTTTGGCGATGTTGTTTGGCGAGTTTAGCAAAATTTCAGCAAATCGGGGACCATGAAGAAATCGGCGGAGTACCCCCCAATACGTGTCTGTTTGAACCGCAGACGCCACCATCTCGAACTCGGTGGGTGCAGCGCTGCATCCGTGCTAAGTTACGTTCAAGTCAGGGCTGCGTCAGCGCTGTTCCTCTAGTGCTGATTTAGAGCTGAGATGTACGTGTAAACCAGCCCTCACGCGCATGCTGCAGGTGGTTGCACGCATGAGACACCAACAGCTGGTTGCCGTGGAGTGAAAGTTTCCGCTGGAGGGCCAGAGATTTCGGGTTCGATCCTTAACTTTACGCGGCCCGTCGCTCTGCAAAGCATCTCGACGACATGCCCGCCCAGCAGCACGTAGCTGAACCGAGCCCAAAATCTGGACGAGCATTGTACCGCGTCGCTGCGCGTTGGTATACCACTAATGTGTGATGCACGTTAAATACATCAGGTTAGCGGTTGTACTGTACTGGAAAAAGTTGTCATTTACAGTGAAAACATCAGGCGCTCCTCAGGGCACACGAACTTCCCGCGGTCTAAACTTCCATAGAACAAATTTCTCAATCAAAACGCAATAATGACACGTTGAAAAGTGGTTATGCATTTATTTGAAAATATCAGTATTTTATGGGCGGCGGAACGCCTTCAGATCCATTCGGCTGCTCGAGTCTTGTCCAGTTCACCACTGACAGGACACAGACACCGGCAGCATAAATCAAGTCGGGAGCTACGTCCTACAATAACAGTAGTACGCAAAGTCAAATAGGAGTCGGTAGCACACAAATTCCAGGCGTCGCAGTTGGTCCTTTAGGGTGTACATCTTCCGCGGCGGCGTGTAGTGAGAAGTCACGGCGTTCTTCAGAACGCAGAGAGACCCCGCTCTCTGCGAGTGGAAACCCGAAAGGCCCACGCGACGGATCCCGGCACTCTCGGCGCAGGAGCCGGTGATGTAGACGTCCTCGATAGGGAAAGGCTTCACATGGCCCGTCGCTCTGTAAAGCGTCTCTACGATGTGTCCGCCCAGCACGTAGCTAGAGCCCGCAACGTAGTTCGGATACGAGGACGCAGGGTAATCTTCGAGGCTTACGTAATACTTGTCAGCCGGATCTCTGATAGGTTTGCTGCCCTCGAAGAACCGGCCATATATAGCATCCGGTGGGCGCGGAGCTATCGTCGCGAAGAAGTTGGCAGCGTTCAGGTACGTGTCGTCGTCTATCTTGACGACGAACCGAGCGCAGCGGCAGAATGTGGACGCCCACCGCAACATCATGATGGACTTGAGAGTCACGTTGCTGTAGGCATCGATGAAGGACCCCTGGATGATGTCCGAGTGCACCGAAGACTCGCTCCGGAGGGTGGACCGGAGTCTCGAGTCGTTGGTGGCACCCAGGAGAAACACTACCCTGGTGTCCGGATGCTCCCTCAGGTCTTGGCCCCAGGTCTCGCGAATGGCGACACGGTGTCCCAAGTTTTCGGCGGCCGAGAATACCACAAAGAGATAGTCGACGCGATGAGGTCTAGTGTCGTTGCCAAGGCACAGATGGGGTGAGTTGATGATATAATCGAAGGGATGCGCGTAAATGCGTTGCTTCGGGAAAACCTTGGGCGGAAGAGACTGGAGGGCACGGCTTGGCGTCGATGTTAAATCTTTGGTGTCTCTGAATTCAATGCCTCCGTGGGCGCAGAGGTATAAGCCGCCCGAGAGGAGCGCCACGACCACCACGGAGATGGTAAGCTGACGTATGGCACGGCGTCTGCGGAGCGACCACATTGAGCGATTCTGGAACGTCAGGAGTATACGATTAGCAGCCTGTAGAAATGCTCGTACTAAAACCCATGGGAAAGCCCTGGCGGTTTGGTGGTGCCATCGCTCACTTCAGTGAAGGCAGCGGGCTCCAGAAGGTGGACCAGTCTTCGTAGACGGGTGCCACACCCCACCCCCAAGGCATTCGCGTCCAGGGCCTCCGCACTCTCCCGCTGTAGCATCTATAGACCTTTCCAATGTTTACAAAATCACAGTTTAGCGTGCCATCTTCACAGCCCAGCACTTGCGTGTTCGTCACTTCAGAAAGCGAGCAAAGCACACGTCATAAGCACGAACACTCAAAATGGCACCGGCCAAACGCTCTTTTTTGGGAAAGGTCTATACCTAAAACACTTTAGTAAAAACTTCCATTGCGCCCAGTTCACTAGATAAATTATACAATTTTGTTTACGTTTGAAGAGCACTTGAAAACATCCTTTAGATGCCGACTACATTTGATATCGAAATACGCGCGCAACAATATTTTTGTCGTGCACACTTCAAAAGCACCGTGAAAATTTGCCCACAAAATAACTCCATGAATATCGGATAAAGAGATACTTGAGCGACATGTAACTCACTGAGCCGCAGCATGGACTGACGAACTAATAATGGGAGAATCTTCTTTGCCTCCTGGCAGAGAGCCCACAGCAAGATGGAACGGGGAGTTTAACACAAGAAGCGTCCGGAACGTTGCTCACTTTCTTTTCTTCGCCCGTGGACAAGCTTCGAATGCGGGTTCCTCTGGTAAAGCCCCTTAATAAAATTAACGCTCCACGTTCCTTACAAGTATACCGACAACCATTGTTGCGGGAACGCGCAACAACTTTTACTGTGCAGCAGTCCGCACAGCTGCGAGAGCGCGTGACCTTGTCTGCGCCTCGTTTGCACGCGCTCGCGGCTCGCGCATTTAGCTTTGACAAAGATAGAGCACTGTGAAAGCTAGCCAGGGGGATCGGTGGCCTTCTGGGAGCGCACACCAGCTCGAAGCACGTGGAGCAAAAGTTCGCGTTGCAGGACCCATGAATCCTGGGTTCAGTTCCCACCCTCGTCCGTTTCGATCTGGATGAGCATCGTACCGCCGTTCGGTCGTGTATCCCTATACTGCGTGGTGCACGTTAAACGCCCCAGGCTAGCGGTTGTACCGCACTGGCTAAATTTCTCATCACCAGCTGGAAGACAAGTCGCCCGTTGAGGCAGCCTGTTATAGGCTGCATAAACCTACACATCCCACTGCCAAGGAAAAAACTGTTTTTAAACAGGCTAGATGGAAAAGAATATTATAAAACAAATTTACAACGAAGAAAAAAAATTAGAGCTTATTTCTACGGCGCAAAACGAATTTGTAGCTGGCGCCCGCGGGAGCCGCCGCATTGTCACGTGCTGCGGTCGCCGCCGCCGCACGCTGAGCGTTGTGCGATCGCCGCTTCAACGCGTTTCTCCACGCCGCCGTCGCTGCCGCCGCACAAGTTCGTCTGCTTCGGGACGCCGCCGCCGTCATCCGACTGGCGCACAGGTTCTATCACGTCTGCTTGCGCTTTTTCAGGAGTTTCCATTGGGCCTCTAAAATTACTTATTAATCTTAGTTTTTTTGTTATACTACAAACAAAAGGTGAATTAGTTACTTTTAGAGGCCATAGGGAAGCTTCCGGAAGAGCGGAAGCACCAACGTGATAAATAAGGGCCAGTCATGTGATAAATAAGGGCCACCTTTCCGCGGCGCCCGTGGGCGCCAACTACAAATTCGTATAGCGCAGTAAATATAGCTCTAAACTTTTTTTTCTTCGTCGTAAAATCGTTTTATGACATCCTTTTTCCATCTAAGCTGTTTAAAAAAAATATTTTTCCTTTGCTTGTGTTCTTTAAGTTGTAGCACAAATAGGTGACACCGAGTATTCGCGACCCCAACTAAACAAACGGCACCTAGCGTTCTATATTTGAACCTGCCCAGTGAGGTCTAACGCTAATTCATTCTTATGCAACGAGATATTGTTGGTCGCGTGGTGGTGGAAATACAAAGCTGTTTAGTGAGGGCCTGAAAGCATTTGCTTGGATTCGCAGACAGGGTGTATTCACTGGACGCCATATTTAAGGTCGATGTTTAGAGCGCATGCTCAAAACGAGCTCACATTAATAGAGCTGCTGAGACCGGCAATCTTGATGGTGCGAAAGGCACGTTGCAGAAGAACTGTGGAAGCTCGCCGTCAGCACGCGCTCAGCAGTCGCGCATACGTCAATGGCCTCCAGTGAATACTCCGTATAGACGACTGCAGGCAGGGCAGAGCCGTATATGTAGAGAGTTTGGTCAATGGGAGTACAGGGCGCGCCGTGGCGTGCGTCAGACCTAGGCATACTTGCTCTTGACCAACCAGAAGCCGAAAAGAACTTAGCGGTGTAGCAAGAAATAGCTCTGATCAAAGGTCTATGTTCGTAAATGGTTTTAAAAGCGCGTAAGAGCGTAAGCGTAGCAACTCTTCATGGTTGGAAACAGGGTGCACGTGCGCACCGCTCAACTCTGTTTTGCTCGGACAGAGTGTGACCGCTCGGACGGCAGATTCCCGGCCCTCGGCGCTATGCAGTCGGATTATGTCGATCGTTCCGCTTGTCGCACTCTTCACCATCATTTTAGATGAGCGTGCTTGAAACATCACGTGTACCATATTTTCAGTCATCGAGAGTTACTCCAATGCAGTTCATCAGGTTTGTTTCTCGCGACCACCGCTAGGTATTACTTCAGCTTCTGGTTGGTCACATTCGAATTCTGAAGACGTCCTGAATACGCCCAGCCCGCTTTCGGCCAATGGCGCCTCCGCATTCTGTCTCCCTACACTTCCCAACGAATGGCCAAACTCTCTACATATACGGCTCTGGAGCAGGGCATCTGGCCGCCACCGACGTTGCAGTTGCGGGCAGTGCTGGCAATGCTTGCCAAAGCTACGTTCACGCACGCTGCATCGCCGCCACAGTCAGGCATTTCCCGCGTCAATGAACGCTGCGATGCTCATTTCAGCGCTGCGCCGCCATTTGGTTTCAAGAGCATGCACGCGTCTCGTGCATTGACTCCGTAAGTGTGACGTCATGGGTCCAAACAAACCGTTGCTAGGGTCGTTGTTATGGACGAATACATGTGGCTCGGTTTCGCTACGAAAACCCGACCGTTCAAAAATCAGGAGTAGGATTTAAACTTCAAAAATCACAGATGTAGAAAGCTTGAATGTCATATATGTTTCGAACAGAAGTGTGCCGGTAATCGCTCGTTTCTGAAATATTTACGACTGCAACTTCCGGTCCTCAAGATGCCTGCAGCAGACGACGAATGCAAGAAGTATGCCGTCTGCCGCACGCCGCCGGCGCTGGGCCGTCGTTTGAATCGTGTGAATAAAGACGATATTCTGACATCGCATTTGTTTGAAATATAATGAGTTTCAGACGACTTATAAGAATTCATAGTGGGATGCGATGCAAAATATGGTTTATCGAAAGTCCGGGCGTCGATCGAGATGATCGTCTGCTAAAAGATCGCATTGCACCCGTGAGAAAAGCACTTCAGGCGAACGGTTGAGATCCCAAATTTTGTTTGCGGACTCGCGCTATGCGAGGGTGCTTCGTATACCTGGTTGTAACCATCGCGTGGAGAAAGATTCTTGCAGTTTCTTCAGATTTCCGCAAGATCCCAAAGCGCGAAAGAACTGGATAAAAAACATAAGGTGAGTTTATTACAGATTGTACTCGCATCGCGGGTTCGATGAAGATCTTCACCAAAAGAGCACATCCACGGAATTTGATGTATACCAAGGAGGAAAAAAAGCAAAATACTGCGAAATCGCGATAGACATGCAATTCTTTAATAACCTGACAACCACAATAATAATAATAACAAACGACTTACCTCGACGGCGTACGATTTGTTTCTCATGCTGGCCTGCATTACGCCGGTAATGCACTTCAGGTCGTCGTCGTAACTGATCTGCATGACGTGGTTTGATTTTACTGCATTTTCACCCTCGCAACTAAACTGGCTCTTCACAGAAAAAACGCAAATTGCGGAGGCCTTTACGGCAATGGTGATGCACTTGTTTTTGTCGCTCGTTTACCGACGCAATTCAATGAAGACGCCCGCTGCAACAGAGGCCAGCAAATCTATCGTGAACATGATTGTAAACCTGAGACCGGGGCAGAAAGAGAACACAACAGAAGGTGGAAAAGAGAGGCAACGTCTCAAACTCAACTGCAAAGTTTATTTCGCGCACGCCTTTATACCACAATTCCAACGCCGTTCTCACAAAAAAAAAAAAAATTTGACAGAGGACAATGACATTTGGGTAAACCTCTCTTATCTCCTTACAACTACACTCAGCTCGCCTGCACTCTGACTATTTGTAAATCTCTGCGGTCGTCTGCTGTCAAGCGAAAGCGGAGTGCAATACTTCAGAAATGGCTTTCATCGTTGCAATACGACACTGAGACGACAAGAACATCTTCATAATTCGATATCAAGAGTGTTAGGTTGCTTACAAAAAATTATTTACTTACTTGTAAGCAAAATCTAGCCTCATGTGGAGTCTCCATGCATTAGTCCATAGCAACGTCCCTAGCAACGGTTTGTTTGGACCCAGACGCCATGTTGTGACGTCACCACTCACGGTCAATTGGCTCATTTGGCGCTACTTAGCAAGACAAACACAAACACACCAAGGGCACGGGGATTGGTGGCCGAGTGGGCTATACTTAGGTACAACTTATCTTGGCAATGAAGTCAAAGCTATGGGTACCCGTGCGCTAGCGAATATTGAACGCCGATCGTATGCTCGCGTAATTTTCACATCTTCGGAAATGCCAGAAAAAGTCCTCCCGCGTATTCTCGGTGAGAAGCTCGCTATATCCGGCAATGCAGTTGGCTGCACGTTGCGGCATCTAGCGGCTGCAAAATAAAACACTGGGTAGGTCAGGACGCGCCGGTGTCGCGGGGATTGCGGGCGGGCGCATTTAGAAACCAAGTGTGAATGTGGCATTTCGGATCGGCGTGGGCCTTTGCGGGAACCGTTTTTCGCGAAAGTTAGTGCCAGCTTCACGTCTCTCCGACTTCACCGTGTTCCTGTGACATCTCACCAACTCCCAGAGTTCCGTCCCAAAATAAACGTCGCTACTGCTGCGTGAAAAACTGCCACAGTCGCGAAAGTGACTCAAGCGTCAAACTTTACCGCTTCGCTTAGAGATCTTAGGAAGCGACACGGCGACAAAAGTAGATTACTGCAATGCGACGCATCAAGTGAACGAAAATAGATGTGCATGCTTGGTAAGTGGTCGGACGAACTCGTTTTGCAGAGTACACAGCAAAATAACATATTTATACAAGTTGTTGTGCGAGTCACTTAGACAGCCGCACAAGGAAATACGGTAAGAACAATCGGGCCGATTGTTGCTTCGCTGTGACGTAGAGAATCAGGCGATCAGACCTTCAAGCGAGAGGCCCGTCAGCTCGTTCCGGCACTCGTATGTATGTATGCGTGCATAGCCGCTCGGCACGCGCGGTCGCAACCAAAACCTTCCAAATCTGCGAGTCCTCAAATAGTGGATTTTCGTAGCACAGTTTTGTTTGTTGGCGCAACCAAATTTAATGCAGACTCTGGTAACAAATGTGACGGCATGCAGAAAATAGGATGCAATACACTTTGTTGCCTGTCACCTTTTTACACCAGGCTTGCATATCACATTACAGCCATTGCAATGTGCGCACTGTTTTCTAGCATACAGAGTTTGGTTTCTAATGCAGAAGCTCAGCTTCAGCCTGTTATTTGGTTCTAATTACCCATATTTTATTCTAGTGGCGAAGACAACTCAAACTGGTGTCCCAAATCGACAACTGGTGAGATATGCTCTAAACATTTCGACCTATCAAGGCTTCTGATGGTCTTAAAACCGCATAAAGGGACCCAGGTGCGCACGTGCAGGCGCTACAAATCAGGGTCGCCGCCGCTCGCCATGGCCCGATGAGCAGACTGGCTGCCCCATTTACAGACAGCGCCTCCGCTTGTGGCGCTGGATGACGCTTCCGCAGTGCTCTTCGTGGTGCCGCCTGACCATTTGCCGGCTGGCTATACCAACGTTACTGGAGCAAGCCCGCTTCACTGCACAAGCGTACTATACTTCTGCTCGCCGGTCTGACGCAGCCGATGCTGGCACGAGCGTGTGGCCCTGAACAGTGCCTGTACTGCACGAGCGCGTGTTCGGCAGGGGACGTGCTGGAAGCCCGGAACTCGCGCTGTAGCATCGGCTGCGTCTGGACCCAAGCTGAAACGAAGTATATGAATAGGTGTTTTCACTGACGTAAGTTCGTCCACTACTTTGTTGCCGTGAGCTGTCTGGCGTGTGCCAAACTTCCGAGCATTCAGATTTACATACCCCCTCAAATGCGTAGCACGCGACATCATCTCAACCGGTTACGATGTAATCCTTCAATGTAGTAAATTTGCTTGAAAAAACAAACTAACAACAAAATGGCGGATTGACGTCATATGCAAACAACCTATACTTGGGTAGTGGTGGGACCGTGATGGCTCGGCACCGGGAGTCGTGAGGGCGCGTGTATTGACAGTTGGCGGTGCGCTGTAATCGAGTTATCCGGAAAATCACGCAGCCCGCCACGTTTGGCGGAAAATGCGTTTGAGTTGACGACGCTATTGCTTTTTATTTTTTATTTGTCTTTTTGAGCGGTCGCGCGCCGGTAAGCCGACCACGATTTCATAGTTCCGGTATTCGATCGAAATATGTTTTAACCTTGTGGTGTTCTGCATTTACGGATGGTGAATGCGTAAGGGTAGCACCGAAACGCCGTCGGCGAAACGGCGACAGAACTGTTACTGCGTACCTGGATGTTAAACGGGCTGCGTACGAGTGAAAGGCGTGAAAACGGCGTTCCTTTTCGGCGTTCCAGCGACCACGAAACTTAAGCGCGAAGGACAAGGACGACAGAGAGACATACAGGACAAGCGCTTTTAATTTCGTATGTTTTAACCAACTAGGCCAACAAATCATTTTGCTGCTGTCCTCAAAGGACTGTGATACGAGAGATCTTTGAGAAAGAAATTGCAACGATCGGACAAGCGTCTCGAAGACAAGCGCTGTTCTGCGAACTACACTTCGAGCCCCGCTTAATGCTTCGAGACGACGTCCGCAGGCCCGCGGAAAGGAAGTGAGGATCCTCGTGGACACCCGCGCTTACGCTGACGCAGCCGACTTTGCTGCATGCTGTACGCCAGGACCTGAGTGGTGACCCTCCAGACGAGAGGAAAACGGTGAGTCAGCCACCAGAGCTCATCGTTGCAGCGTTCGGGGCCCGCTCGGGAAATCCGACCCGTTGTTACCAGTGGTGAACAGCAAGCTCTGCTGATCCCACAAGGTATCGATCGCGACGCACACCAACTCTACTGCGCTGTTCAGTTCAAGCAACTTCCGACGGTGTTGCGATTCGGAGACTGCTCTGAGCCGAAGTCTACAAGATTGGCATCGAAGCGGTGTTATTTGTTTCGAAACTTACCTGATGTGGTATGCCGTCAACGGGCCAAGTATACCTTCAGGCCGTGTGTGCGCTGCACATTGTAACCATATGCGCTGGACACTGTAACCATGTTTTCAATACCGTGCCAAACTCATCATAACTTTACCTTGCCTTATTTACGTGCGCTGCTGTTTCCTGGTATAAATGATGTGAAATATAGTTGCTTGTTTTCTTCTTGAATCTTATAAAGCATTAATTTTTCAGCTCCGTTGCCTAATTTTTGGACTTAAATTCAATGTTAAAACGCGTGATAAAAATTGTCACGGCTTATAAGCCATTTCTTAGAAGTGAACGTCGGGTGGTCCTCGGATGGTCGTGGCAGCCATGAAGAAATAAAAAGATTCACACCCTTGCGACCATTGTCGGGCGGTTTGTCGCTAGATAAACACAAGAATGAGTGAGAAATAAAGCGAGCTGATTAAGGTCAAGAATCCCTCTACCACTGTATTTGGGAATGTCCTTCCTGTCGGGGTAGGAGTCATGCCCGTTCCTAACTCCCACTACAACCTCTGGGAGACCGTCGACCAGCTCACGGCCCGAGCGGCAGGCGAGCGCTGCCGAACGGGCTAGAAGGGTAGCGGTGGCCTGCGGGGCCTTGGACTTGGGGACCTGACCTGGGGTTCATCAGTGAACTAACTCGACTGTTTTACCACCACCACCTACAGGTCAAGAAGAAGAAGAAGACGGGCAGAAGAAGACAGAGAAGTTAACCTGGGGTACTTTAAAACATACTATGGTAGTAATCCGGGCTTTAGTATGTGCCATTTCATTCACATAAAATAAAATAGCGAAAACAAAACACGGAAAAAGCTGTTTAGTTTAGAGACTTCCACTTTATATCTAATGTTTGGCCTTTGCAACCATGAAATATGCATTTAATATAAAGTGCCCACCATCCGACAAACCGAAAGTCGCAGTTCTACGCTGCAACTACTTGTAATCCGCTTCTTTAACCTCCTCATTCCTGGGTACCCAAACGGGTATATTGACGAAAACTTGCGCCGACAGCTTATATTAAATAGTATAGACACGAAACCGAACGCATCCGTTTGGGTACTAATCAGTTCTCAAAACTGCGTTAGATGCTGCAGAGTCGGCCGTGCTCAAACTTGTCACGACGTGAAGAAATGGCGGGCTCGAGCTAGCGGAAATGCGTCGCCTGGGCGGGTAGTTAAAGTTATCGTACCTTTCAATGGCGCGTAAAATTATGTTTCTTTCTGTTGACATCGCTTCATAACAGAATGTCCAATCTCACAGCAAACTGCAGCACTTTACGCACTTTATTATTTGAGATATCTTCGATTCATTATTGAAGTACCCATGTTGGGTACTAGGTCACGACTCTGATGTCCGAAAAAATGTATTGAATGTCGAAACTACGCAAACTTGCTTCACTCGATTATATTTTTTTTTTCAGAAAAATTTCTAACAGATGAAGAAATAGAACTGATACTCAACCAGAGTGATGCAGATGCGTCGGACGACGAAGACACCGTGGACTATTTCCACGACAGCAGTGACGATGAAACTGATGGTGGTGACACTGACACTGGAAGTCCCACGAAGCAAGGGCCAAGAAAAGACAAAAGGCGTGATCCTTTTTGGAAAGTCAGAGAGTAAGAATTAGACTAAGACAGTGTTTTTGTTTCAATCTAACAACAGCGCATTGTTTTCAGCTTTCCAGCCCGCTTCGTGGATTCTGCCAGTTTGCCTGAAGTCCTTGAACGCCCCCAGTTCAGCATTCAGCTATTTCAAGAAGTATTTTCCAGAGAGTTTCTGGAAGTTATGCGCAGATCAGACGAACTCTACTCCGGCCCAAGTGCGAGCTCACAGATCTGTCAAGACAACTTCATCGGAGTTGCAGAAACTGGCCGGATTCACATGATCATGAGTCTTTTTGGACTTCCGAGGGCTAGGCTGTATTGGTCTAGTAATGTTGGCAGTGCCGCTTGCACAGAACCTGGTCGGACCGATTTTCGAGCTGCGTGGCATGTTGCACTCGTCGATGTGACAACAATCACGAAGCTCAACGCAAAACAAGTTGTCTTCGAGCGGAGTTTTACTTCTGAGTGCTTCCGAAAGGCTTGATCTTGAGCTTCTCGCCTGAAAAGCTCTCCATTGATGAGCAAATGATACTCCTTCAGTGGACGGTGTCTCACTCGTCAGTACTTCACCAGTAACGCCTAAACTCTGTGCCGCTTGAAGAACTTTGTCCGGCTACACTACTGAGGGGCTTGTACTTGACTTTGTGGTCTACACTGTGAAAGGAACCGCTCGATCATGACATGAAGGAACTTGACCTTGGTGGTGGCAGTCGAAGCCTTTCTGAAATAGTCCTGACAACAACCCGTCCAGGTGCCCACGCGACGATTTTACAGGTCTGAAACTAGCAGACTTTCTAATCGAAAGGAATATCACATTGACTGGCGCAGTGATCTCCAACAGGCATGGAGGAGCAGCAACAAAGCGAGCGACAAAGAAATGGCGCAGGAGACTGCGTTGCTGCAGTTAAACGAGCATGACGATAGGGTTCTGCATTACAAAATGGAAGGACAAAGAGTCACCTCAGCTTTCAGCTGGCCGGTATTTCCCCGAAGCGAAAATGCAAGAGGTGGTCCAAAGAAGAAGGAAAAAAGGTTGAAATACCTCAGCCAGCATGTAGTGAGGGCCTACAACATGGGTATGGGGTGTGGACCTAACTGACAGATACGTCTCCCTATTACAGGACCAAAATACGCACAAAAAAGTGGACCATTAGGCTTTGCTCACTTTCTGGACCTGGCGACGATAACCCATGGATAGAATATCGGTGACTGCAGCGATGCTGCCAGGTGAAAGACACCTTGGACCTTTTCGGTTCAAGAAGTAGGACGCCAAGCACTGACTCGCTCATGTCCGGAAGATCAAGCTCATGGAGAGAAGATGCTCTGGAATCAGATGAAGAAAGCGAGTCGCTCCCCCAGCCAGAAAACAGCGGAAGGTAGTTCCACTTCCGGTCGAGAGTCCGCTTCGACATGTACGGACATTTTCCTGAGCACGTACCCGCAAGTCGCAGATGAGATGCAGGAATCTCTGGCTGTACCGAAAGGGTTGCATCCCATGCACTAAATGCGCTCTATTCTTCTGCTTCAGAAACAGGAATTGTTTTCGCGATTTTCATACTTCCAAGACCTGAGGTACCATTTGGCTACACGTTTTTCTCCTTGCATGTAAAATAAATGTTTTCTTTTCTGGTAAGATGTATACAACACCACTTGACTATAAATGAGTTTCATGTTTTTTCCATCGGTACTTTTTCTAGTGTCCGAGAGGTTAAAGTCACAATTGTTTTTATGCCGCAGAGTAATGTAGTTCCAATACATTGCAGATCATGCTGCCAACGGTCGCACCTAGCTGCAATTGATGCCGCGTGCACGCAGCTGGCAGTTCATAGCTGCATCAGAAATCTTATGTGCACCAAAGCGGGACAAAAATTCATATTTTGCGCTTCGCAGTGCGATGCGCACCTTCGATAACGCGCCGGTGTCGACACCTGTCGCGATCAATACCACGCCCTCAGAGAGTGCCCGTTCCCAACACTACCTAAGTATTCTAGTACACTGTGGTTTCACAGCTCGCCTCCGACGTGGGCTCAGTGGCGGTCACGTAGAACTAGCAGCGCTGCAGTCGAGTCTTGCTTCCGGATTGTCAAGCCCGCCAAGTTTGAATAGCAATACTTGAGCTTGGGTGAGTTGGCAATTCATACTAACACTTCAAGTGCAAGGAAGCAGACGCACACAAAAATAAATTTCAAACACTCAAAAAAGAACACTACAATGCTGACTCTGATCTCTGTGGACACTTCGTCTTCATCTTTTTTGCTATTATGCGACCATGGAAGTAAAAAAAAAAAAAAAGGAAGCTTCAACGCGGCGGTATAGGGGCGATCTACGCCAGAACACAGGGAAGCAAGATCCGATTGCACGCCCGCTAGTCCTCGTGACCCACCACTCCGGACCGCTCCGTAGACACGTCTGCAGGCGAAAATAGGGGCTGCTAAACTGAGCTTGCTCCAGTAACGTTGGGCTATACTAGGGTGCCTGCATGCTCCGCCGCACGCTAGCTGAGGGTGGTGACGCTTGTGGTACCTGTGCACTGTAGAGTTATCACAATAAACGCTAGAGGCTCAGCTGGCGCTAGTGTCTACGGGACTTCCGGTTGCAAATTGAAGCAGACAGCATGCAGTCTACATTTCCAGCCTCCCTGTGTATTCCTATGGGAAAACGCGCGTGACTTTTGTCTCTCTCGCCGGAAAATAACATGAATAACTTTTGTCATATCGGTTGTAACGGATAGTATGTACCTTTATTGGTATTGTGAAAGTGTAATTGCTTTAGTTACAGCATTTTTCTTTACCACTGAGCGATGTTAAACTTCGCTCTATTTCAGACCTCAAACCCCTGTTTCAAGGAAGGTGTGAAAACGAGCTTAACGGTTCTAAGCAAACTAACGATCGAAAGGAATGTAGTGTGTGTTCAAGTTCGCTAGCATTTTCGGTGGTGCTTATATATTGCTAATATGCCCGTCCTGTAATTGGATGAAAATGACTCCGTCGTGCATCTTTACGATCGGTTAAAGAAACATTCGAACGCAAAAAATAAAGCACGTGAGCTACGAAAGGTATGTCTTTTTATTATTTCCCATGTCGGGCAGTTTATCGGCACCTGCTCTCTGGCTCCCTTATTTGCAAAGACTGGGAGCGTGCGGGTGATGATTTGAACTCATTTGAACCTAGAACAAGCACTCGCAGTACTTATTTATTGCAAATCTGACTATATTACATGGACTTTCAATTTATTTTGATCGTCTCGCTAAGCACAAGGAGTTATTTATCCAGTGTTACTGCGTAGTTCTTGCCGCCTCTCCGGTTTTCACATGTCCTTCGTTCGCTTTGGCACGTATATCCCCTATGTTGGATGCTCGACGCTGCGTTCGCGCTTAACAGTGTCCGACAAGTACAAAATACACGCACGATGCCGCTTTTAAGCACCGCTTTTAATGTGGTGAATATTAAAGAAAAACGCACTAACTGACCAATTTATGTTCGCTCCGCGTGACTGAGAAATGTTCCATGTGCCTAGCACGTACAAATTATTCGTGATATTTGCTCTTAATCGAGCGCAGAGAGAAAATGCACTCGCTTTTCCCATAGGAATACATTACCGGAAGTCAAATTTAGACTGCTTGCTGTCTCGTTTCAAAATGCAACAGCACTAGCTAGCTGCCAGTTCTGGTTTAGCGCATATATCTCTCATAGCAGCGTCGCATACAAACTAGCGTTGCCTACCTAGTTACCATGGCAACCTCCGCCGTTTTTCGCCGACTGTTTTGTCACACTTCCCGCACGGTCGCGCGCCGTACTGCCGCCAGTCACTGCCAGGGTATAGGGGAGCGGTCACGCGCTTCTTTTCCGACGTGGTTCGAGGTTTCGGCATTCACTGCCGGGTTCATGTCCGCTTGTCGCTGGAAACTCGCGCTTGCGCTAGAGCTACCGCATATCTCTACTGCCCGCGAACTCTCGAGATATGAAACGCCTCAATGAAGAGAGCATGCCACGACGATACCATCACGCTGAGCCTCCAACTCCTCTTATGAACGGAAACTGAAGTGCCTCACGCGTGTTGGTGTTTCGATGACTACAGAAACTCAACGCTGTTTACGTTTAGCGAAATAAGCATGGAATAAAATGGCGGTGGAGAGGATCTGGAGAGGGTGGCAGGTTACGCCACCCTAAAGCGGAGCGGAAACATGTAGGCACCCTAGCTATACCATATACTGCGTTCGGATCGCCTATCTGGCGTGAGGTGAAATGTGGTGGCGCCAGTGTGCAAATAGCCCTCAAACACTTCGAGTTCTGAACTAGGCGGCGTGGGTCCTGCAGTATGTGTGAGATCAGATTGCGCGCTACAGTCTAAGCTCGTTAGCAACAGACCTGGTCACAAAAGACATTTTGGGTATAGCATACCGTATAAAATGAAGTTCGGTTGGTTTTCCTCACGCACCATTGACTTCCACAACTTCATATCTCGCATACAACATACCCTCTCGACAACAGACCACAAAAATCTTGGTCACCGAGGTACGTTATAAACGGAGCTTAGACTGTATTTTCGGAAAGGGTCGCCATATACCACCGTCACACATAATTCACTCTATAGTGAAAATGATGACGCAGAAAGATCAGAAAATATATATATAAGGCATGGACCGGAAGTGTGCCAGGGATGCCCAATTGATGGTGCCACTGAGTTTGCTTACAGTCGCCAGACAAAACAAAAAAGCCGTTCCCAACTTGTCATGCGTTTCTTCTTCTTGTTTTGTCCCGTCATTGGCGCGCTTGATATTAGGGAGTTGTCGTGGATCGTTTTACTGCCGTCTGCAACGCTCTCCACAACCGCTACTGATACCCGAAACTCTACAGTGAAGGCTATGGGGCACGCAGGCGCTGCAAGCCGCTTCGTTGCT